>JAKWBI020000245.1:0-65989 GCA_022664585.2 Zalerion maritima | reverse complement strand
GAAGACGGCTCCCTTACGGGTGTTTGCTTTGTTTCCTTCAGTGTTGCCGGTGTGTTTCAGGCTTAATGTAATTCTTGGTTTTTTTTTTTTTTTTTTTTTTTTTTTTTGCCTAAGCCAGGGAGCGAAGAAGGTTGTGACTGGTCACCACTGGTCCCGCCGTAGAAATGTCTCCAGCCAATACTGGAGCCTCGGGAGCTCGCTCGCATCGGTCCGCATATCGCATTTCGAGGTCTTCTTGGTTGAATCCCTCTCATCCTTTGATGCAGACAATAGACTCTCTCTCATCGAGGTGAGAGAGGACCTACGGTTTCCTACTAACGTGGTACCGAGTGTGGAAACGGAAGCTTGTCATTTTAAGAGTTTCAAGTCGACTTGTCGTGTGATGGTGGAGCCGCTCGGGGTGGAATCTCGGCAGGGTCTTTGAAATTATCGGAAATTTCCGAGATCTGAATGACCAAACACGGAAATGAAGGGCTCGAACTCCATCTTGAGGGACAGGAAATGGGAGCTAAAATTTTCATTCTACTTTTTCCTCCTTGTCTTTCTAAAAAAAAAAAAAAAAAAAAAAACATGAGACGGCTGAAGACCATTTATACAGTGCACGATTTTCTGCCCGATATTCCATATTTCGCAGTGGTTCAGGACGGAAGCCATCCCGAGAAGAATCCAAGGGGTTGAAGATTTATGATTAACACTGGCAATGGTATTATTGCTGAATTGGATGATGAAATGAGACATTTTCACTATTGCCTGTTTTATTTTATAGACCTTCGTTGGCTGGGTACGTACCCCCCAAAAAGTGTTCCAACGCGTCCTTTTTACCGTCCTCCAACTGCCCTGTAAATCAGCAATCATTCTGCCGACTACGGGCCGGGCGGATTTCTAGCCTGAGATGTCCACTACATAGGTCACGGTATCATGGAGTCGATATGAGTTTCACCAAGATTTTCATACTCATCAGCTTTTTGTTAATGTAGGTAGCAAAGAAGTCACGGAACACGACACATAAGCGTTTTCTCCTTGATATGTAGCATCGTAATGGGTATTTCTCCCACTGCAAGGGAAGTCGCCTGAAGAAGACCTTCTAGTGAGATACAGTAGCTTAGGACTTCGATCTCTCAAATGAGTAACTATCTTCCCAGTTAACAACACAAGCTCATGATGACATAGACAGAACGTTCACAATACGCTAAGGGCTCGCCTCAGCTATGTAGACCATGGGCAATGGTGGTGCTAGTAGCTCACTAGTACTATCACATTGCTCATCAACTGCCTAAGGTTATATATAGGTCGGTTGTGCTAATTAAGAGATTGTTAAAATTGTTGCTGTGTATTGTTCGTGAAAAAAATTGTTTTAAACGGTTTAACCCGGAGCCCGTTTCCTGTAAATATCAAAACACCAGATCCCATGTTTATCGTATGAAGACCACCCTCCACCGCCAACATGTGAAAGTCCCGAGAAATATTTAAACCCCACCGATTGACCATGTAAATCAAGTCGATCTAAATGATCTAGTCCGTAGCAACATCCCTCCCCCCCCCCCCCTTACCAATACTGTCCGTGTGTTCAAACAGCTCCATTACAGCATGTTGACATCAATCTTCTTTGCTTCACCTCAGCTATCAAGCTTAAACTCTTCCCGATCGCCTAGTATCCTACCCCACTCCAACAAAAGCCTAAACGCATAAATCCACCTATCCTCATCCCTCACCGCTCTTGCCGCCCACTTCTTCCCTTGCTCCGCAATCCAATCGCCGTCTGCCCACCTGCCTTCCCAGTCCACCTTCCCTACGTCCTTGAATCCATCAACACCGATGCCATTGCTACGTTTCGGCATGTAGAAATCTCCTTTTATCCCCGTGAAATACGACAAGGTCCCGTGTATACCCTGCCACCGCAAGTCAAGCGGCACAAAATGGACCCACGGGTACAGCCGCTCCGTATACCACTCCCGAAACAAACTCGCCACAAAAGGCGCCGCGTTCGACGTGAGCACCGTGGGCAACATGCCTGGGGGTGGCGCGCCGTGCACGGTATCTTGAACCAAGATAAAACGCGAGTCTAGCATGCTACCCGCTTCCTCGCCGTGTCCGAACTCATGCTGGACCAGGGGTGAGAGCTCTGGCTCGCCCGCGGTGTGATTGGGCGGGAGATGCCAAATATCAAACGGCATCGCTGCGCTGGCTTCCCTGGCCCTTACGTGCTCGTACGTGAAAAGGTTTGTTGAGGCGTGATTTTTAGTCGGTACCGCTAACGGTATAAGCTCTCTGTCTGTCGCGTTGTGAAGGAGGTGGATTAAACGCTCCGTGTGGCCCTTTTGCATCGTATCTTCGCTGCCTCCCGCTGGATTGGGGCCAGTGCCGGGAAGGTATCCTCGCCAGTAGAGGCGGTTTTTCTTGTTTCTGAAGGGCTTGTTGTCTGCCCTCTTTAGTTCCGGGGCAACGGGAAAAGGGGCCAAAGGTAAGAGCATGTCTGCAAATGCGTCTGTCTTGGTTCTGCTGAAGAGAGGAAGGAGTTTGGATACGGGTTTCTGCGCTGGAGAAGAGAGGTGAAAGTCGTGTTGCAAAAGCAAGTCCGACTGGTGGCATATGTCCAACGACTTGGGGTAGTAGCGTAGGTAGTGGGACTTGGATTGTGGCTCCGCACATGAATAGCAGAGGTCGCGTGTGTTGGAGTGGTATATTCGAATATCCGACAATGGAGGGCAGGTGTTTGATATAATGTGGCGGAAGGCAGCCGGTGTGATGCTGGTTGATTGAGGTGTCAAGCTTGATTGGGAGTCGGTTTGGTCTTTCATTTCTGCTTTCCTCGTAGTGCCGCGCCTAACGAGCTTCCCATCACCGGCAACGCCAGCCTGAGAGAACTGAAAGCCTCCCTCATGCCAAGGAGCGAGAATTAAGGGTTGCTCTCCGACATTGATTGGAATTTCCATATCAGGTAAGTGGCGAGAGAATATCTCGATCATATTCTCCATCTCCTTGATGGCCGGATGTTCGCTCTTGGAAGTCACCTTTCCGTCCCGAATCAGGATAGTTTCGACATTGGGCAAAGCAGATACTTCCTTGAGTCTGCTCTTCAGCTCTCCCTTTGGCACAGACCAGAACGGTTCGATGTCCCTTCTAATTTGTTCATAGTGGTCAATGACAACCGATTTTTTGTCCGCGGCGAATTCGTACCACTTGTCGAAGCCGCCTGGTGGCTCCCGGCCATGTCGTGTCTTATACTCGGAAACTGCGACTTTGAGAGATTGGCTAATGGTTGCGTATCTCTCCCACCTGTCCTGTTCGATCCTGGCTCGGTATATGCGAGTTCGTAGAGGATGAGACCCGATTTTTTCCAAAGCTAGCATGGCAATGATGATGCATGCTGTCATGGCCGCCAGTGTGCATACAGCCAGAACGGCACTTATGATCATGTCATCGCAAATAGACCCTGCGAGAATCCATGCCCCCATACCAACACACAAAAGAACGTAGGGAACAAGGGCCTCATACTTGGACACCGCTTGGTACTGTCCAATGAATGCGATGTTCTGGAATGACGTCCAGGCACCGAACGCAAAGACGAGAAGTAGGACAGGCAACATCGGGCCTTCTTTAGGGTGAATAATACTACCATATGCTAGGAAGATAGTGAGGGCAAATGCGTCGATAAGGAGCCGGGTCACCGAACCGAGATCGAGATCGAAGAATGATGCTTCCGAGTTGAAGAGGACGCCGGTGAACCAAGTTACGAATATCCCTAGGCCGGCGGACAGAAAAATCTGCCCAAACACCTTCATCCTCTCAGCCAAGGACCGATCTGAGAGCATGATTGAGCTCCCTGAGAGAAGGATGGCGGCGTCCAGGGGGAGGCTGATATACTGCGAAAATACAGTCAACCTAGGCGATTGAGAGCCAGTCGAGCAAAATACAGTCGACGGCATGACGGTCTTGGCAGCTAGGAATCCCCCAATGCTGGTAAGGACTTGGCCTGCAGTAGGCGCCAAGCTGCCAAGACACCATGTCCAGATGTCATCCCATATTGTCCTGGAAATGTCATCGTAGTCGTCGTACTTCTTTGTGTTTCTCCGATCCTCGGTCTGAGATGGTTTTGCGAAGAATTCAAAGAAGGAGATGAAAAGTGGAAGGAGATACTAAATATCATGAGGTGGGATGTGGTTAGTTCTTTAGTTGAAGCTCCTTTGGGAAGGTGACTCTGGCGCCAAGACCTCAAGTACGTACCTCAACGCCGGGGCTTGAGCATTGGAAGTTAATTGTTATGAAGTTCAGGAGGGCCAGCCTGGAGACGATGAGGCTAGCAGTACCGAAGACTATCGCCCTATCTGGGAGCGGTATTGAGATGGAGGGCTGTGCGTGTTTCCTCGCGTCTGTTATGGATGTCGTGCAGCTGTCAGTGACCAACTCATCTATACAATGCATGCTTGGCAGCGAGGATGCAGCTTGGCACGAAAATGCTTGGCGGGATCTTGGGTGTTGTGGGGAAAGCACATTGCATGCAAGTGTCGCAATTATAGTAGTAATAGCTGGGATGTTCTTTGAAAGAATGACGAGTGAATACAACATACCATGTCGAATATGCCTTAATCCAGGCAGCCTCGAGGCGTATCTATTGGAGAGGTAGAGGGAGACACCAGCAACGGATAGAAGTATAGTCCACGACGGGCCGGGAATCTCTGCAAAGTTGGGAACGACAAGGGCCTATGTGTTAGCAACCAATAACCGGAGCGCAAAGAGCTGCTGAGTGGAGGACTTTCTGATACGTGGGTTTCGAGGAGAGCCAAGAAATTTAAACTTACCTATAAATGAGTGTCTCTCCAGAGAAAAGGCAAGCCATATGAATGACAACAGGGAGCTGTAGTTCAGCAACTTCAAAGTCAGCCTCGAAAAGCGGCAACGCGGCAAAGAAATCTATCATGTGCGGGAAGTGCGGAACGGAGAAAGAAGCAGAGGCCATCTTACCACACCACGGGCACTAGCATCGGGAACGATCTCATCCAAGCCATGGTTGTGCTAACGTGCCCTTACTCTCTAACTCGACTCAAAACTCAGCCGTTCGGGAAATGCGAACTAGCCAGTCTTGGGGACATAGGAGACTGGACAAGAGGAAAATCGGAGGCAGCGGATGACATTGATGAATGTGGTCGTTTGGCTGGGTTTGAACTGAACGCGTCCGCCGCGTCATCGAGCCGGAGGAGTTGGAGATTTCTCTTGTGCCCAATTTTTAACCTTCCGCATTTGTTGGCCTCTCTTTTTTAATAAGACACTCCAAGGCACATCCGGAGCGGTGGATCTCGTATTAGCAATTCATCAACCCATCATACGCAAAATGCAAAATGAATGTGCTGGCATCATTGGTTCGGTGGTCGGAGTAATAGTTGGTCCCGAGCGCCTTCAAACAGCTGTTCGCCAAGCTTACCCAGCTGCACTCCGTGGCACAGGCAAGCGTCAGGGGCAGGGCCCACACTTTTGCGGCTTCCGGCCTATGAGAGCCGGGTACATACACCTCAGCTATGGCTCGGCATGCACAATACAGAATGCGGATGAGCCAAAGGCGGCAGCGTCAGAATCTCCACGACATTCAACATTCATTCAACATCTCTCCAAATTCCTATGCAATAGCGATCCCCCCACCTCCCCTCGTCAAACCCGGTCGAACCGTTCGAATTGCTTAAATACCGTCGACCCCAGACGTATCGATCCATAATACACCATGGACTGAGCATGGCCGGCTTTACAAGCAACTCGGTCAACCTCGGCTGGCAGCCCATTGCCATCCCCGCCGTCTGCATCCTCATATCCTTCCTGGGATACAGTTCACAATGGCTCTTCTACGCCGCGGAGAACCTCGAACCCGGTCCCCTGACCAGAAACGAGTTGTATATCTTCAACGGCCTTCTCGCCTGTTTGTGGTATACATACTATGAGGCTTGTACCATCGAACCTGGGCAATTCAGCTTCCCTAAGCGAAAACCGACTCGTTCCCCTTCGCCGAGAGGAAAGGGGGAGAAGTCCAATGCTGGCAAGAGCAAGAGAAAAAGCAGCAGGCCACTCCAGCCTCTAAGATGGTGCCGAAAGTGTGCAGCTCCGAAGCCTGCCAGGGCCCATCACTGCCGACACTGTAAGAGGTGTATACCAAAGATGGACCACCACTGCCCATGGACGGCCAACTGCGTTAGCTATGCGACATTTCCAAGCTTCTTCCGCTTCCTATTGTATACAAATGGTACCCTCGTATACTACCTCTCCTGGCTCATCTTCCCGCGTTTCGCGGCTCTCTACGACAACCGGGACCTCCCCTATTATCTCGGTCCCAGCGTGCCAGTATTGATCCATCTGACCTTGCTGATGGTCATTGGGGGTGTCACTGAGTTTGCATTGATTGTCATGTTTGTGACTACTGCAAAGTCATGGATTGTGAACACGACACACATCGAGAGCTGGGAGATTGACAGGCATGAGGCACTACTCTCCCGCGGAGGCATTGGCTGCTCAACATGTCCCCATCCCAATGACGACGCATCCGATTTCGAAGACGAACACTGTATGGAGCGAATCGAGTTCCCCTACGACGTCGGGTTCTTCGCCAACATGGCCCAGGGCATGGGCTCCCGCAATCCACTGCTCTGGTTCCTGCCTATTTTCGGATCCAGTATTGAGCTCGGAACAGACCAGAGCGATCCTGGCTGGTCATGGCCAGAGAACGAATTCAACGAGGAGTACGGGATGTGGCCACCCGTCGATCCGGAAAAGGAAAGACGTAGCAGGTCTCGGTATGGACCGGAAGAAGACGCTGCACGGCTGCACGAGTTCGAAGAAGCCCACAAGGATATGAGTAATGAAGAGATTAAAGCAGCTTTCAAAGCTCGCCAAGAGGCAGATATCATAAGGCAGAAGGCAAATCTTCTAGCAGAGCTTGAAGAAGTGGAAGATTATGACATTGTCGAAAATGATGGCTGGGCCAACGCTAACGGCGAGAAGTTGGCGGATTATGGTGTTGATGACGAATCAGACGAGCCTGAACTGCCCCCTCCACTTGTGGATGATGGACCCCGTGTCATAGAGATTGGTGAAGATGAAGAAGATGTGCCGTTGGCTGAAATTCTGAGGCGGAGAAAAGCAAGAGCCAAGGAGGACGATAGTGAATGAGTATTGTGTTGACTCACATAGATTCAATAGATAAATATTATGCATGGGTGTAGGCATTATCAGGCTACTGGTTTTGGCTTTGGCTCTGGACTGTTAGACACGGATATATGAAAGGGTCTTGCTGGTACCTCTTTGAATAGACTACTTCGGAAGGAACGATTGGGCAAAGAACATGGACACCAAATAGAGCTACAAAACCTATGAGAAGACCATGAACATGGATACGCTACTAAAGGGTCCTTCTCAACCCATATTTCCCTCATTTCTGATAATTCATCTGAATCGGGATTGCTTTTAATGACTCCCCATCAGCACACGAGAATGGGTAGAGACAAGGAATGGAAGAGCGTACTTCGGATGGAGACTAGCAGTTATAGGATGACTAAAGCAACAGCAGCGCCCTAGACACGTGGGGCCTGCATTGCACCTGCTGGTTGAAAGGACCCTGATATGCCCAATGTTAGTTGATAAGGTGGCGATAAGCAAAGCATCAGAATTGAGACCGGAAAAAAGTAACAAAAACAAGGCCCGGGGTTGCGGAGCCCAGCTCGGAACGAGCATAACAGCGCCGCTCTCGGAAGACGTTATCAAGATTTCAGTCAGATTATCTATCTTCTAAAGGAGGTCGGAGACAGAGATAAAGACGTTCGGACGCATCTCGAAACACCATTTGCAGCGCGGGTTAATGCAGGGCTGGAGGAAGAGCCCATCTGGAAGGGCACTTTGTTTGACCAACTTGAGTCATAGAGCGGCAACGACAAGAAGAGTGGTGAAAAGTGCCCCGCAGCCGCTACCGCCCGCATTTGCCATCGACTTTCATCATCATCGATCAACTGCCACCCGAACCGCGACATCGCTGGTAGCAAACAAAACTTCAACTTCATCCCCAAGCCCTCGAGTTTGCCGGCAAAACTCACCCATACTTCGCCTCCCTCGCTGTGTTATTTCTCGGTATTCATCCTCGGCATCACAATCAATCATGGAGACTCCGAAGACGTGGACCGCGCTCGAGGTCCGGAATACGTTCTTCAAGTACTTCGAGGAGCGAGGCCATACCATCGGTACGTGTATAGCATGCATGCGATTGATTGCCCCTCCTCCACCAAAAAACATCACGACCATGGCAATAGCGCGACAGGAAACAAACTCTAGGATCTGAATACATTTTTAATGTCACAACGCTATCAACTATCATTATTACGCCCACAAAAGCTAACAATGGCCCTCTCCCAGTTCCGTCTTCCTCGGTCGTCCCTCATAATGACCCGACCCTACTCTTTACGAATGCGGGTATGAACCAGTTTAAGCCCATATTCCTTGGAACTATTGGCAAGACCGACGACTGGGCAAACATGAAGGCTGCCGTAGATAGTCAAAAATGCATTCGCGCTGGTGGCAAGCACAACGATCTCGACGATGTCGGCAAGGACAGCTATCACCACACCTTCTTCGAAATGTTGGGCAACTGGTCCTTTGGCGACTACTTCAAAAAGGAGGCTATCCAGTTCTCGTGGGCCCTCCTGACAGAGGTGTTCGGTCTTGACCCCGACAGGTTATACGTCACATACTTCGAAGGCAACCCAGAAATGGGTCTCGAACCAGACTTGGAGGCAAAGAATCTGTGGATCTCTGTTGGTGTTTCCGAAGACCATATCCTGCCAGGCAATATGAAGGACAATTTCTGGGAGATGGGCGACCAGGGACCCTGCGGCCCTTGCAGCGAGATCCACTACGACAAGATTGGTGGAGGGCGCAATGCGTCAAGTCTAGTCAACATGGACGACCCCATGGTTGTTGAGGTCTGGAATATTGTGTTCATGCAGTACGACCGCCAGCAGGACAAATCTCTCAGGTCACTTCCCGCCAAGCACATCGACACTGGTATGGGATTCGAGCGCCTGGTGTCTGCGCTCCAAAACAAGGATTCAAACTATGACACCGATATCTTCAGTCCATTGTTTGCCAGGATACAGGAAGTTACGAGAGCAAGGCCATACACCGACAAGTACGGTAAGGACGATGCCGACGGTATTGATACCGCATACCGGGTAGTCGCCGACCACATCAGACTCCTGACCTTCTCCATTTCCGATGGTGCTCCCCCTAACAACGAAGGCAGAGGCTATGTTGTCCGAAGAGTTCTCAGGAGAGGTGTGAGATATGCGCGAAAATATTTTAATGCCGATATTGGGAGTTTCTTCTCCAAGATCCTTCCCGCCCTAGTAGATCAAATGGGAGAGCAATTCCCTGAGATCAAGAAGAAGCAGAAGGATGTGGCAGAGATTCTGGACGAGGAGGAAGAGGCCTTCTCGAGGACACTGGACCGTGGCGAGAGGCAATTTGAAAAGTATGCCGCTTCTGCGAAAAAGAGTGGAGCCACGAAGCTGTCGGGCGCCGACGTGTGGAGGCTATACGACACCTTTGGGTTCCCCGAGGATCTTACCAAACTTATGGCAGAGGAGCGCGGCCTGACTATGGACGAGGAAGAAATTGCCATTGCGAGGGAAAAGGCGAGGGAGGCCAGCAAGGCTGCGAAGGACACTATGCAGACCTTCGCAAAATTGAATGTCCATCAGATTGCCGAGCTGGAGAAAGAGCACAAACTCGAAAGGCCAAATGACGATGCCAAGTGGCTAAAGGGTGATATTCATGCCACGGTTCAGTTGTTGTACAACGGGACCGAGTTCCTCAAGTCCACCAACGATCTTCCGAAGGGCGCCCCATTCGGGGTGCTTCTCGACTGCACCAACTTCTACGCCGAATCGGGTGGTCAGGTGGCCGACACTGGGAGCATCTCGATCGATGACGTCGCAGAGTTCAAAGTCATGGATTGCCAGGCATATGGTGGATATATACTGCACAACGGGTACCTCAGCTACGGACAACTACATGCCGGCGACAAGGTGATCTGCGAGTATGACGAGCTCAGGCGGCAGCCGATCCGCAACAACCATACTGGAACACACATCCTCAACCATGCCCTGCGAGAGGTGTTGGGCGATGATATCAACCAGAAAGGTTCGCTGGTTGACGAGGACAAGCTGCGCTTCGACTTCTCCCACAAGCAGGGAGTAAACTTGAAGGAGCTCAAGGCCATCGAGGACAAGTCCAACAGCTACATCAAGCAAAATTGCAAGGTGTACGGCAAGGACGTTGATCTTGATGTCGCCAAAACTATCAATGGAGTGCGCGCTGTTTTCGGAGAGACGTACCCGAATCCCGTGCGCGTTGTGTCCATTGGAATCGACGTTGATACGCTCCTCGAGAATCCGGACGATCCCGAGTGGAGGAACGTGTCTGTTGAGTTCTGCGGAGGTACTCATGTGGACCAGACGGGTCTCATCAAGGACCTGGTCATCGTTGAGGAGAGCGGTATCGCAAAGGGTGTCCGACGAATCATCTCATACACGGGCGACGCTGCACACGAAGTCCAGCGTGTCGCTTCTGAATTTGGGGAGAGGCTCGCGAAGTTAGAAAGGCTTCCCTTTAGCCCCGAAAAGGAGCAGGAAACCAAGCTCGCACAGGTGGATCTCATGAAACTTACCGTATCAACACTGACAAAATCAGAGCTGCAGAGCCGATTCGAAAAGATCCAAAAGGGCGTGGTGGACGAGCAGAAGAAGAGGAGCAAGGCCGAACTCAAGCTCGCGGTAGACACTGTGAAGGAGCATTTTGGCAAGGAAGAGAACAAGGAGGCCAAGTGGTATGTTGGCGCCTTGCCGATTTCTGCGAACGGCAAGGCGGTTAGCGAGGTGATGAATTTCTACAAGAGCAAGGATAAGGAGAGGAGTGTGTACGTCTTCACGGGTGGGAAGGCGCAGGGGGCAGTTGTGCATGGGGTTTATGTTGGTGCGGTAAGTAACCACATTTCCTCTCCTAATCTGTGCTGGATGATTAGTGTAGATGACAGGTTTACTGACACGGCGATATTTTCAGCATCTCGCGTCCAAGGGTGTCACCGCGGAACAATGGTCCGCTGCGGTCGTGGAGGTTATAGGAGGAAAAGCGGGCGGAAAAGAACCCACTAGACAGGGACAGGGTACCAAGCCCGAGAACACGGATGAGGCGGTCGAGGCTGCGGCCAAGTGGCTTGAGGAGAAGCTCAAGATCTGACCAAGGGCGGGAAACGAGGAAAGTTCCCAAGCGCAATCCGGGTGGGTAAGGTAGAAGGTGTTTTCTTAGGCTTTCAACAAACTCGCAGGAAGTAAATGAAAAAAAAAAAAAAAAAAAGTAATGAAACCATCCATCTTACTATATAGACTTGTCGGAAACAATTTCAATGACTTGGGGGGAGGACAAGGGTTATTGGTATTTTCACTCAGAGGATGAAGGCGTTCGTTGGTACGATATTCAACGACAGGTGGTTATGGATGATGGGATG
Organism: Zalerion maritima; assembly: GCA_022664585.2. Classification (NCBI taxonomy): domain Eukaryota; kingdom Fungi; phylum Ascomycota; class Sordariomycetes; order Lulworthiales; family Lulworthiaceae; genus Zalerion; species Zalerion maritima. The sequence goes on along the minus strand of JAKWBI020000245.1, from coordinate 54,459 downwards.
TTCATACTTTTGATACTACCTGATCTACCGAAAACTACCCATGAGAAAGTAAAAACAAAGCAGAAAACTAAACAAAGCGGCTACCCCATCTTCCTCTGCATGTAAGCTGCTAAAGGAGAAATAGGCTGCAAGCGCAGCAATAACAACACACTCGCGCACACACACACACACATACACACACGTCATCAAGAATGGCTGAATAGAAGTAAAAAGAAGAAGAGACAAATACCTAGGCCATTCGTGCCTCAAACGTCTCCAGGTATGCGATCATCAAGCCCCTGTCCTGTCACCCTATAGTGTAGCTGGTTGTCCATCCATCCAATCCAGCCTCGAACCCGGAGACGTAGTCCAACTTTTTCCCCATTTATAACAAACGACTTCCTTCTCGCCTCGTAATTGTAGTAGAGCCCCAAACTCACAGGGTTGTCTGTGTGTATGATCCTGCGATCTCACTATCTACCAATCGTCATCATCATCCCTGTTTTTCTGCATAGCATTCTTCCTCGCCAGCAGGGCCTCCGCCAGACCGCCCGCGACACCCCCGCCGGGAGTGGGCGTGCCACTCCTGCTCCCGTCACTCCCGTTGAGACTCATGGCGCTATCCCTAGGCTGCTGCTGGAGGGAGGCCAGTTTTCTCCCCGCAGCAGGTCTCTTGGTGGGGGGGATGGGCTTGGCTCTTCCTCCCACGGCCGAAGAACCGTTCGAAGGGGGCGGTGGGGGTGGTCGAGGAGCAAGTGGAGGAGGCGGAGGGGCCGTTTTGACTTCCTCCACGTAGCTCGCAGGCACCCAGGCTTGTCCGGCTCCTGTCTTGGCTAGCCACCAGCCTGTGTTGTTGGGAGATGGGTTAGTATATCTGTTGCGGGGAAGGAAAACAGCGAGAGGAAAGTAGTGGCAAACTTACCATTGTTCTCCTTTTGCACGACTTCGATTATATCGCCGACGTGAATCGACAGCTCGTTTTCTCTCTCGCCAGTAAAGTCGTAGAGGACCTTCGCCATCATCGGACCGGGGGTGGCAGCGGCCGGGGGAGGAGGCGGAGGAGGAGGAGCAGCCCTGGCAGCCGATGTTTGCCTTGTGTGGGAAGCTATGCTAGAAGATACGGCAGATGCAGCAGCAGAGGCCGGCTGGAGGGTTTGCAAAGGGCGAGAGCTGATGGCAGATGGTGCGGCGGCGGGGGTGCGAGCAGCAGAGGAGGCTCCTGGTCTGGGTTGAGCGGTCCTGTTTCCTGTTATCCTCGATGGCCGTCCGCTAGGCCCACCAGGCTTGATCAGCTTGCCACGAGTAATAGGTCGGGGTGGTACAGGCTTAGCCTTAGGCATGGGTCTCGAGCCCGAGCTAGGCGGCTCGCCCTGGGACGTGTGGATGGCACCACTCTTGTAGAAGTCGACCGGAAATTGGCTGTCCTTAATGACCTTGACAAGCTGCATTTTTCCAGGCTTCTTGGCATATTCGATAGCTTCGGTGATCTTCAAGTTGAATCCGCCTGGCATTACCCTCTGCATGTGCACCAACATCTCAGTCTTGAACACGCAGTTCATTAGCGGATCGGGCTCCTGAGGTGAACCAATGCCCAGTGAGAACCAATCATCTCGACAAGTAGACACCCCGACAAACTTGATAGCGCCTAGAGGGATAGCCTTTTCCACGATGATATGGGGTTGATGGTTCTGCATCACCTGCGCTATGCTATAGAACTTGCTGTTGGTGACGATGAATATGCGCGGGCTGGGCTTACTTGAGCGACCAAATTTGGCCTCCAAGATTTCACCACGGCATGAGAAGAGAGCAGTTTCGTTGCTCGAAAGGCTGGCAGCAGAGCGAACTTGGGATCCTGGCCCCGTAGAAGCATTGACGCCGAGATAGTCTCCGAGGAAGCGGCGCTGTCCCAACAAACTATATCTTCTCCTTTCCTTGCGACCTTGGAGAACTCTGTGTCCCTGATCCCTGAGCTGGAGATACTCGGCTCCCGTCCTCTTCTTGCGCCAGAACCTCTGGATACGTGTAGCAGATTCTGCCCTGTACGCCAAATATGCTCTCCACATGCGCTGAATTCGGGTTGCCATATTGTGCCAGTATCTATCGCGCATGTGCTCGAGCGCAAAGAGAGTCTCGGGTGACTTGACGAAAGCCTTCGTGCGACCCATCTGCCATTCTTCCTGGGGAATGCTCGTGTCCTTCAAAATCTGTTTGACAGCAGCCTCATAAGAGCCCTGCCACGTGTATTCTCCGGCATATGAGGTTGCTGGAGAGAGCAGGAAGAAGCGATCGACGAACTTTTCAAAGGACTGGCGGTAAGCAAAACCTGCTCTTCGGATGCGCACGTTCTCCTGGAGGCCGAGATACTTGATCTGATGAAGCACGTTGGGCACGTTGTACTCGCTGGGTGACTTGTTCTCGTTGGGTTTGATGGTACGAATGTAGGACGGCTGGCACTTCATGAGGGTCGTAACAAGCTCATTGGCCGATGTCCTAATGCGGTCACCAGCAGAAGGCGGCAGCCTCCTGTTGTCCGTGTCGATTTGATGGGGGAACAGATTATGGACGTAGCGGTTCTTGCTCTTTTGGAAAAGGGCTAGGAGGCCCTTGAGAAGCTGATCCTTGTTCTTGTCTGTGATGCCATCAACAGTGTACGTCACATCTCCCGCATAGTGCTTGATGATGAAGCCGCCTTGGCGAGGAGTGAGGTGCTGGTTGGACATGCCGTTGATGCTCTGCATGAAGGTGCGATCGCAAGCGGCAGGGTCGGCGTGGGCAGTCTTGGTGGCATCCTTCATGGCAGAAAAGACACCAGGAGGCCTGGTGGACTCGATCAGATCGCACACGACCTTGTTGTCGAAGTACTTGATCGGAGTCCACTTGATTTGCTCGCGCTCATATTCCTCTTGCTCGGCCTTGAGCGTTAGCTGAATGAAGATTTGCTGTAGCTTTTCGTTTACGTAGTTGATGCAGAGCTGCTCAAAGCTGTTCTTCTCAAAGATTTCAAACCCGTAAATGTCTAGGATACCAATGCTGTTGCTTGTCGCCTGCCGGGCCTTGAGAGATTGGTTAATGCGCTCAACGATCCAATCAAACAAGTTGCTGTATATGGCTTTTGCGAGCGCATCTCTCGTCGCAGTTGCTTGCGCCGGATTTGCTGGGGACTCGATGATTTCACCGCTCCTCGGTGTAAGGATCCTGATCGTGATGGCCTTAATAAGCTCCGGAGAATCGACCTCGAGCAAATAGGCCACAAAATCAACTACCGACTGGTCTGACACGGCAGCATATCCGTCGTCGCCTTCCACAAACTGAATGTTGCCAATCCATAAAATGGCGGCCAGCATGCGGAATATCTGGTCCTGTTCAGCTTGCGCCAAACCAATAATTTTCATAGCATTCAGGGTGTCTTGGAATTCAGAAATATCATCTATGCCGTCGACATCTAGACACTTCGACCTGCTTGTGTAGACATACGACTCCGGTCCCTGGATGCCGAAGGACTGGCGGTAGTTCGCTGATGCTCCCTTGGCGAACTGGTAGAAAATGTGGAAGTTTCGCTCGTTCGTGATCTGCCCTACAACCCTTGACTTCTCGAGCAGATAGTTTGTAATGTCGGCACCGATGGGCTCGCCCTGGGTGTTGAAGTGGATCTGGAGGTATTTGCCAAATCGAGACGAGTTGTTATTTCGCAGCGTCTTGGCATTTCCGAAGGACTCTAGCAAGGGATTGGTGGCTAATACCATGTCCTTGATCTGTTGGATGTCGTTCGACTGACCTCCTGACACGTTCGCGATATACTGCATGATACGCTTGGCAGCCTCAGTCTTTCCCGCGCCCGACTCCCCCGAAATGATGACGCACTGGTTGTCGCTGTACGCTTTCATGTTGTAGTATGAGGATTCAGCGATGGCAAACACGTGGGGGGGCATTTCCAGGCGGTTCTTCCCTCGGTAGCTGTCGAGCACCTGGTCGGTGTAAATACCGAGATCGCGAAAAGGGTTGACTGAAACTAACACATGGCCGATGTATGTGTAGATCTCGGCTCCCTCGAATCGCTTCTTGAGGTTGTCGTTGATAGCTTCGTTGGACACCTTACTGAGAAGGGTCAGGTCGGATACCCCTATTTCCTTCTTCTTGTGGGTCTCGAAGGTGGCCTTCTTTGGCTTCTGGCGCTCACTGCCTCCTCCATGGCCGCCATGATCCTTGTGCCTTGACTTGTCCTTTGGACGTCTGCTAATACCCTGTCGACCACAAATAAATCAGAGATTAGCTTGATCTGAGAGTTTCGCGGTCGCTTTTTGAAGCCCGCCAACCCTGGTGTAGAGGGGGAGGGTGAATCTCGATGGCTTTGTGGTGAGTGAGGGGCTATTGAACAGCTCATGCGCCAGACTGAGCTATCTCTGGTTGTGCTTACCATGGCGGGCGGGACAACTCTAAATCAACCGTGCAGCAGGACAAATAATAGGAAATTGAATTCGCGAATCGGAGCGGAAAATGGCGACGTTGCAAGGGAGACTGGTGGGGTGGGAGAGTTGGCAGTAAAATTGCAGTTTTGGGGATAAAAAGGTAGGTTAGGGTTGAAGGTGAAGTTGGGTACGCACAGTGTTTCAACGTGCTGAGGCTGGCTGTTTCCAACGGGCCTCTGACGAATCGTGCAAGTAATCTTATCGGACCTGCCTTGCCCTTGAAGATGACGCCTGCTGCCCGATGATTCGCCGGCTGCTCTCTCATTCTTGCTCGTTTAAACGTGCACCGCCTCACAAGTCGGGCTGCAATAGCAGCTTCCCAACATACCCATATGAGCAGGTGCGAACGTGGAAAATGGGGCCACTCATTCACTTTTTGAGTAGTACAAGCACCAAAGTACCCTTCTCATGCAGGCTTGAATATAACCATGTGTTTTGCCCTGTCCAGTCTTTTCTATCCCCTAAATGAGGGTGGACCATTCAACTCGAGTCCTTTGGCATTTAATAGCTAGTGATCAAACAAAGAGAGGTTTACAGGTGCATATCATGTGCTTCAGCATAGTATATACACTGCGTTACTTCTAACAATCATCTCAATGCGCATCAAAGACCTTTTTTGGAGCTCGCAGCCCAACCAACCTAACCCGACCCTCTCAACCCCGACGGTTGGTGGATTGCCAAGTTTGGACATTCATTGGCTTCAAGTGTGGCAGAGAACTATACTCCCCAGCCTCCAAGCCATATGAGGTCTATAATCCTGATGCCTAGTGATTAGTAGTAGGTAAACACCGGCTGGCTCGGGGATTCATTTACGGGGAGCATTTTACCAATGAGAGTGTCCGCGCAGGGAGGTAGGTTGGAGCTGAGCCACATTGATGATGCACGCCGCCCCTGATACAGCGGACGCAAGCGATGCTTGAACGTCTTCTTTTTATGTCGGGACCCACTTTGCGGACCAGGCGCGCCGAAGCAGCGGCTGTGGCTCCCAAATGCGCTCAAGCCCGGTACCGATCGTCGGCATCTGCCCCGCACTTTTGAATACAACTTCCTGCTTTCGCCGGTACTCACCCTCCGTAATTTCCTGTAGATTACCGGCCCGTGACCAGGGCTAACCGGAGATCGGAGATTCCGGCTCGTTCCGCTTTTATATTATATACATATATATATTCATACCGGAGCCGGGCCTAGACTCATTAGTGGGATTACCTTAGCCAACTCCGGCGACTACTCCTTGTCAAACCTCGGATCAATAGTCCTCATAAGAGCTAGGCCCTCGCAGTAGCAAATCGACTCACCATGAAGACGATGCTTTTCCCCGTTCTTTCCGTCACCGTACTCCGCAACCTATATTGGCCAGAACTCCTGTTTTCACCATTATCCTGACTGTGGTTGAAGAGCAAGTTTGAGACCCCATATGCTTGCTGGTGTGTCATATTTCGGCCTCCCCATTTCCAAATCAAAAGCCACAAATTCTTTTCCAAAATAACTAAAGTGTTGATGGGTTCGAATAAAGCACTATGTTGGCAACTCCGCTAGATCTTGTGGTCGATAGGAGGGCTACAGGTTGCATTTCCTAAAAACATAATGCTACGAGTTTCAAGCTCAATTATATGGCTTCCCCCAGATCTAGGTATTCAAATTGACATGTTCGGATATTTATTTGGATGCTTTATGTATTTCTTACAGCGAGCGGATAATTCTAGGATATGTTGGGATGGGACCTTGCATCTGCGGAAGAGTCTGCGGAATGGTGGAAGCTATCGAGTCCTAAAATATCCACCCTGGTGGTCTTCGCTCATGGAAAACTTCGTCAAAGAAGTTGAGAATTCATTCCCTGCAGCCGCGACATCGGGTCCTGGAGAAGAGCACTAGTCATCAAGTCAGTCACTTTCGAACAGGATATAGGATATGATCTTCACCAACTGCAAGCTGTGATCAAAAAAGGGAAAAAAAAAGGCTAGCTTCTTCAAACATCGATACTATCGGCCTGCCAAGCTCAGCTTTCGCGTCGAGTGAGGTCTAAGGTTCGAAGTTTCTTCGGAGAGGAAGGGATTTTTTCCTTTCCTGGTATTGATGAGCGCCATGAGCGCAGGACAAAATATGTGAGAATAGGGGTAACATAAAGCTCTGGTAGATGCGCAGTGAGATAGAATGTAACGAAGAACGTCCGTGTGATGGCGATCGTGCATGCAACTCCTTTTACTTCTCGTCCACCTCCTATTGGTCTCTCGGCGTTTGGACTTTAAAGATGTTTCAACGGACGTTCTAACTTTAAAGAATTAGAGTAAAAAGCTTGGCCTCGCGGGCCAAGAGCTTCAGTTGGGACATGCGCTGAAGAGCGCAAAGCAAGTGTGCTTCCGATGGCGATAGATGATGGATGGCACTTACCCTAGCGTCCCGATTGTTTGGAAGTGAAATCGTAGTGAGACCGGCATGAGCATTGGCGCGGGGCAAGGACTGGTAGCAGCTAGGATTGTAAATAATGCGAATAGTTGCCACTAATTCAAGACGTTGGCGATTTCTGATTCTCTGATGACTTTTGCAAAATCTTGTCTGATGTCGGGTTGTCGGTACCTGGGGGAGCACCAAGCCGAAACCACCTCGCCCAAACGGGCCGTCCTATGGGACCAACTTTATCTGGTCATGTTGATGGCAGGGCGGCGTATTTTCACAGCTTTTGGACGAATCCTGGCTGCGAGGTTGCTAGAACCCATGAAATGGGATGATGGGTCAGAACAAGCTCGACAGATGTGACAAGACTGCAGGGATGGTGTTGTCAAGGTGCTGTTTGAATCCTACCAACTTGTGAAGCAGGAATAACTACATACTATGTCCTTTCTTCTGGCCAAGGGCGATCACCAAACAACGATCGAATGATTGAAGATATTATGTTACCGGTATGCCTGCCACTTGTATGTACATACCAGAGTGTGGGAGGCAGCAGGCGCATCGGTAACAGAGGAGTACCGACATCCAACTTACATAGCTCATGGATGCGAGGTGAGTGCTTGGCGGCCCATCGGTCAACCTTTGTCCATAATCGAAGAAAGGATCCGTGCCCTGGCTGCGGAGCACTGACATCGCCGAGCGGAGGAGCCGCATTCCCGCCATCCCATCCGCAATCGAAAGACTGACAGCAAAGAGACGAATCCCGCATCCTTCGACTTGTGGGATGATGCACTGCAGGAGTCTCCTTTCGCTGCATGAGGGCCGACCCAGGGCAAACCAGGTTGTGAGTGGTCGATATGTATGGAAGGAGTAGAAGGGGGGGCAATATTATCGATGATTGGGTTCGAAAAAGGGAAATAGCGACAATAAAGAGGCCCAACGCGGACTAGCGCATGTGGAACCTTGGGTGTTCCTACCGGTACAGAGAGCCTTGGAGACATTGCCTGCAGCGACCCGTGGGTCAGCGACAGCGAATCCGGTGGTGCAGCAGAGCCAAGTCACAGCCTTTAAGCGCCCAGCGGAGTGGTCACGGCCTAAACGAGGCATCTAGCAGTGCTGCCATTTTTATCCACAACTTACAAGGTGGGTTTGGTCATCTTTAAACTGCTCGAAGCGCCCTGCACCCGCAGCTTCAGCATTTCCCGGAGTTTTCGGTTTCTTGTTTTGTTCGGATAGTAGATCTTGGACTGTGGTCATTGCCATATTGTTAATATTCTCTGTTTGTATACACGAAAAGATCCGACCAAGTTGCGCAGAGCAATTACCACTGCACGAGTATACGGCACGGTTTCTCCTTCCTGCAACTTGAAGAGGCGTTTTGGTCTTTACACACACCCCTGTCCGAGACGAAACGGCAAAAAAGGCTTGGGAGCCTCCTCATCATAGCGTTCTCTAACACAACTCGTCTCAACTCTTCCACCCCAGTGTCTATCGGCTCAATCTGATACAGCCTCTTTAGACTGCGAAACCTGCTCCTACGTCTGATCTACCACTAACAGCGGGCAACTAACCTTACATATCGCCTTTTTTCCGATCCTCTCAACAACCCTCCCTGCGACGCACCAGCACGTACCAAAAATCTTTGCAACAGCGGAAGACCGGCTCGGTTTTTGGGGGCTTCCCTCCCTATCTCTCTGATCTTCCCCCATCTCGTCTGAGTTTGTTCTCTGTCTGCTGTTGTTGCGGTCTGCATTTGAACAGGGTCCACGGCTAAGCATCACCGCTACCCATCTTTTTGGCCACAACAACCACTGCCATCCCTGTCGTCTCCGAACCCCCAGAGGGTCCTGGAGTTGTCCCAAAGCAGACTGGTGGTTTCAAGGACACCTGACATCCGAACATCGTCCAACACACTCTTGGGGCGTTCTCTTGGGGCTCTTTGTCGCATTAGACTCGGTGGCACCAAGATTCTGCTGCCATTCAGCCTCTTCGCGAGCAACAACACCCCCCCCCCCCCCTCCCCTGCTTAGGTGGTACCTTTTAGTGGTACCCAAATCCACTTTAGACTCTTAGACTCCTAGACCTTCGGCTCGTCTCTGTATACCCTGCCCAGCCCCGTGCTCTTCAGTCTCGCTTGGCATTGGCAGCTACACCGGGACTATCCTTTATTATCACTTTCGTCCGCCCACCAACATCCTTCGACTCTTCCTTACCTCTCCTCCTCCTCCTTTCTCTCTGTCGCCGAGGTAGAAGATTTGCAACGGTGTCTCCCTTCGAGCCCTCCTTCCATCAACCTATTCCGTTCCTTGGCTGCTGGCTCAGATCGCTCTTTTAACTACTACTGGATTTTCAGTTTCTATTTTGCGTGAGTTGGTTGGAATATACTCGCTTTTAATAGGACCGCATGGGACAACGACAACGTTGCACAAAGTTGGATATATAGACCTGGGACGTCTCGACTCTCGCTCTCGCTTGCACCCAAAACCATCTTCATATATATATATATATATATACATATATACGCGAACGACTTTCGACGACGCACACGACAACACTCGGTCCCGTCGCAGGTCGACAAAGCTCTTAATTTACTCAACTAGTTGGATTGTCAGAAAAAGGAGAACCATAGAACTCTTGGCAAGATGGCGGATTCAACTTTGATGAAGCAGTTCAAGCCAGGGAAGTTGCTGTTCAACTTCCTCTTCTGGGGATTCCACTGGGGATGCTTTGCATTCGGATGGTTAGTTCCACTAGGCACGAGCACTGCGGCAGACGGTGTGATGAACATGACGAGAGGATACTAACTATGAATACAGGTGGAAGCAAGCAGCCGACCCCAAGCTGGAAGGCTTAAACACGCTCAGTTACTCTGTCTGGATTTCTCGTGGGGCCGGTTTCGTGCTGTCAATGGATGGCACTCTCATCCTGTTGCCTGTTTGCCGAACAATTGTCCGATGGCTTCGTCCAAAGATCAGGTTCCTCCCTCTTGATGAAAACATCTGGTTCCACAGACAAATCGCCTATTCCATGCTCTTATTTTCGGTCATTCATACTGTTGGTCATTACGTCAAGTAAGTTTTTGTTCCCGGTTGAGACAGAACTCTGGTGAGCGACGTCACTAACTCGTGACCCTGTAGTTTCTTCAATGTCGAGTTGACCCAGATTCGGCCCATCCTAGCTGTCGACATTCATTACAAGCAGGCCGGTGGCGTTACCGGACACATCATGCTCTTCTGTATGCTGCTGATGTACACCACTGCTCATCACCGCATTCGCCAGCAATCCTTCGAGACCTTCTGGTACACGCACCATCTCTTTATCCCGTTCCTCCTAGGTCTCTATACCCACACTGTCGGTTGCTTCGTCCGTGATACTGCCGATGGATTCTCTCCTTTCGCTGGAAAGAACTTCTGGGACCATTGCTTGGGTTACGAAGGATGGAGATGGGAGCTCTTCAGCGGGGGATTTTACCTCGTTGAGCGTCTCTACCGTGAGATCCGCGCCTCTCGCGACACCAACATTACGCGTGTCGTCCGCCACCCGTACGACGTAGTTGAGATACAGTTTGACAAGCCTTCCTTCAAGTACAAGGCTGGTCAGTGGCTCTTCCTCATGGTACCATCCATCTCCAAGTACCAGTGGCATCCTTTCACCATCACCTCTTGCCCATACGACCCCTACGTCTCAGTTCATGTTCGTCAAGTCGGCGATTTTACCCGCTCGCTTGGTGATGCCGTTGGGGCTGGTTCTGCTCAGTCCAAGCTGTATGATGGTGTAGATCCCATGGGAATGTACGAAGTCGCCCTACAGAACGGTCAGCAAATGCCTGTGCTCCGCATTGACGGCCCCTACGGTGCTCCCGCCGAGGATGTGTTTGAGAACGAAATCGCAGTCCTCATTGGCACTGGTATCGGCGTCACTCCCTGGGCCTCCATTCTCAAAAACATCTGGCATCTGCGCAATGGGCCCAACCCCCCTACCCGTCTCCGCCGTGTCGAATTCATCTGGGTCTGCAAGGACACCAACTCGTTTGAATGGTTCCAGACTCTGCTATCCTCGCTCGAGGGCCAGTCTAATGAGGCTGCCCGCGTCCCCGGCAGCAACGGCGTCGAGTTCCTCAAAATCCACACCTACCTTACTCAGAAGCTCGACATGGACACCACCCAGAACATCGTGCTCAACAGCGTTGGTGCCGACCACGACCCCCTTACCGAGCTCAAGGCACGCACGAACTTTGGTCGCCCCAACTTCACGAGAATGTTCGAAGCCATGCGCGACGGTATCCTCGACCGCAGTTACATTAGTGGTCTCGAGGGCAGCATGCGAACAACTGTCGGTGTCTACTTCTGCGGTCCCACTGTTGCCGGTAAGTTTCCTCCTTAGTTTCCTCCTTTTCAAGCCACTCTTGCAAGATTCGTATGAGCAAATTTCGCTGACTTCTGCACTGTATGTAGCCCGTGACATCAAGACGGCCTGTAAGACAGCATCTGTCCGCGAGGTTGAGTTCCGTTTCTGGAAGGAACATTTCTAGACGTATGTATCTCCGACGTTCTCGGTGTTCGTCGTTACAAAATTTATGTCACATTTACAGCTTGTAAATTAAATTGGTTCGGGAATGGTGTATTGCGGGTTACGAACTGTTATTTGCAGATGAATTGGCGAGGACAAATGCAGCAGGAGCAAGTCTCGGTGTCTGTACTAGGGGGGAAAACGGGATGTTTAAACGTGGTTTACTCTAGCCAGGCATGTGAATGAATGCCTTTTGTACCAAACAATTCTTTTTCTTTTCCGATGCATATGAACATCAGCCAGCATTTTCTCCCATCAACCATCTATCGCTTTTGACCACACCTAGAGGATACGATGATATAAGCTGTCGGTGCGAAAGTGCCGAGGTTGCCACTAGCAATAGTCTCAGAGTTCATCTCGAAAGTTCCATCTCTTTCTTGATCCAAAGGAGATGAAATTGTCAGCAGCAGGACAGAGCCTCGAACCTCTTCAGACAGGGTTCGGACGAAACACCAGATGATGCACAAACAACAGACCATTTCTCAAGGCCGGCCATAACCCCATTCCTGCCTGCACGGCGGCAAGTGAAATACGATTAAACATTCGATGACCAGCAACACTGCCACGGCCACCACGAGCGACCACAACACCCCCTAGGCGGAATGGTGAGTTTTGGGGTGATCGCTTGGCTGTCGACCTAGCATTTGAGATGGGCGATCATTATGCCTTCCTCTCTGTGGAACTGGGTTGGGGTGGGCGGTCGGAAATCCCGTTCTTGAACGAGAAGGACGAAACATGTGCGGCCCTGTCCAATCATGAAGAGGCTCTAGGGCATGGCTGACTTCAATGTCTCGAGACGTTAAGTGTTGCATAACCAGCCTGCTTCCGAGACCTTCCCGAGCACAGCTGTTGCTGTGCATTACTTGTGCTTCGAAGTCGAGTTGTGGCTCTAAGGTCCACCTCGTTTTGAGATTGAATAGGCTGGAGGAAAATGCATAACCCTCGCTCACTTGAGTAAATCCAATCGGATTTCTTAGCGACAACTGCCGGCAGCTCGGCATGTCACCACGTGACCGCGACAATCACAAAGGGAGCTTTATTTAGTCACACCCAGATACTTTGTGCTGCTGGGCCAGCAAAACTTTGCAATTTGTACCACACAAATTTCTCCACAGCAATTTGTCCTCCCCGTCTCGTAGCGATCTTTATTCACCATGACAGCACCATCCGAAAGAGACAGTCTCCATGACCTAGAGCGCCATCGCCTCCAGCTTGAGCAAAATGTCGAAAAGCTCAACACCGCCTTACAGCGCTGGCGCATATGGGATGCGGAGTACGAGGGCCTCAAGGAGGAGGTAGCGCGACTAGCCGACGAGGCCGACAAGGGTGATATCACGCGCCTTCGGGCTGACTTCCCGGCAGACGTTCTCACAGAAAAAGACCTGGACGAAATACTCGGCAAGGGCACGAAAACACCAAAGCAAATAACTAATGTTCTCGAGCGACGGATCGATTACGTGACGCGAAACATTAAAACGCTGGAGAACCAACTAGTAGCCTCCGAACACAAATTGAGTCGTGTCTCAATTCTATCTGATCCAGATATGAAGAATGACGAGGGGGAACCAATCTTGGATATTTTTGAGCAATTAGATGAAGATGACAACGTTCTTTCGTCCCGCGTCCAGACTGCGGGCAGCGCGCAGGCTGATGCAATATCGGCTGCCCTGAAGAAGGCTGGCGTGGAACCTGCAACCAGCGACAAGCCGTCTTCCCCCGCTCAGAAGACTGTTTCGGTCCCCGAGCCAGGCAACGTGGAGGAGATACCCTCCGGGGGGGATGCGCCTCCAGCTCCGGCAGCAGAAGATCCCTCTCTGACACTTGTCGCCGAAACCACAAAACCCAAGCCCGCACAACCAAAGTCAATCCTCAAAAAAAAGAGCGTGTCATTTGCCGAGACCACCAAACCCGCCGACAACGGTACAAAATCTGCGACGGCGCTCCACCGAGACGAGATTCTGAAGGCTAACAAAGAGAAGGAACTTCAATTTTATCAAACCCCACCGGTGATACCCACCGACGAGTCTACCGAAGATGCATTGCTTAGGCAGGCAATGCTCCAGTACAGCAGGGAGGACGCTTCGGAGCTGGGCGCTGTAGTTGCGGAGCTGAATATCGAAGATGAGTTTGATGTCGATGATAATGACGAGGAGGACTGGATCATTGAAGACTATGGGGATGTTGACGGAGAGTTTGACGTTGATTTTGTTGGCGACATCTCGGACGATGACCACCAGTCCGGTTTCTCCTCAAACGGGGTCTTGACCGATGATTACCAGAAGAGGATGATGGAAATCCAGGACAGATTGAAGGATGTGATGGCATCGCCCTCAATACCAAACGAAGACATACCTTCTCCGAACATGACCAAGGTTGAGAAATCTGTAAAGGTCAAGAAGGGCGTCCAATTCGCCATGGATCTCGATATTGCCCCTAATGCCCTACAGGCTGGCGCGACCCCAGCACCGAAAGCTCTAGAAAATCCACAAGAATTCATCAGGCCAATAGCCAATGTCGTTGTCGAACGGTCCCCGACTGCTCCTGTAGCTAAACCTCGGGTGCCAACAGTCCCCGCCGAAAAGCCGAAACGGATATCGCGTTTCAAGCAGGCCCAAGCAGCCAAAGCATCAGGAGCCCAGAGTTTGAGACCAGCCGCCGCCGCCATCCCTCCGGTTCCCTCTTCGGCCTCTTCTTCGCGAAGTCCCCTCACAGACACAGTGGTGGAGCGAACCGTATCGTCCGCCCCGCAAGAACCAGATGAACTGGACCAAGCAACTCTATACAGGGCCGTTGCGGTCGAGTACAGCAGGATGCGGACAAACTTTGTGCAGCGAGAAGGTGGGTTCTTGCGGGAACAGGGACAGGAGATTGAGCCCCTAGACGAGGAATACGGAGGCCCGAAGAAGGTTAGTTTATTTAAGGCTGCGAGGTTGGGTAAGCAATGAAGAGGTGGCAAAGGCGGGATAGGACTAGCATGCCAGAAAGCAGAAACGAGGTGAGTGAGGGTCGAAGAGTCACAACCGAAGAGTATTGAAGGATGCCCCGAGAGTTGGAAGGCTGTATGTTGATCTGGAACAATGGGATCTTCATCGGCTTAGCAATTTTCTTGGTACGCAGTGATTTTTGCACGAGCGTGACATGGTAACCAGCAAACAGTCGACTTGATGCTACACTCAAATTCCCAAGAGACGAATTCTTGTGCCCCTGCCCCTCATCCACAAAAAGTCCTGTGCCGTCCTGCTAACGACAGCTGGAAAAGAACAAAAAGAAATGGAACGCTTAACAATCTGACAATTGATGCGTGGCAGCCTTCTCATCTCCATCTGCCAGTGCATTACTAGCGGTTATCCAAGAAGAATAGTTTTCCGCAGCTGAACTGCAAGAGCTCTCTGACGCCCAGACCCCCTTTCGGCCTATGCCGAAAGAACATTACCTTCTGCGGTCATGGCGATTCGTTTCCCTCTTGACATTTTATGAAACAGCATGGTGTTTTGATTTGTGTGGGAGAAGGAAGGGCTGGATGGCTGGATGGCTGGATGGGGAGGGAGGGGAGTGTGGGGTTTAAATAGATGCAGATATATATTTTCTATGATAATATATATATATATATCTATATATATATATATATGCCGACGTGTTTTGGGCTCTGCGCGTGAGTGCATTCTATGGTGTATTTATTGTAGTAGTCGACGACACAATGTGGTGCGAACAGACACATACACACACGGTCCCCGCGCGCTCTCCGAGAGCATACAATATCAATTTGGATGGAAGTGGCCAGAGATGGCTGGTTGTAGAGCCAAGCTCTTGAGAGCTCTTTTGAATGCTGAATTTGGCCCGCCCCGTCTAATTGTTTCCTGTGAGCCCACTTTTTGCCAATAAACGCCTTGCTATGTGTGTGTATGAATGCATTTCCGGTACCCGGTTCATCGTGTCGTGTGTGTAGCTTTCTAGAGAGTGTCTTGCAACCAAGCAAGAAGAGCAAGATGTAAGACCCGTTCCCCCCTCATTCAACCTCCATCTTCACAGGCACCAAGCCAGAAGAAGGAGTCTCGCTCTTCACCGTTCCCTCTCCTTCTTCTCGTTCCCCTCGTCCTCCCCGTCCTCCCGTTCCAGCATCCTCATCCTCCCCAATGACCAGCCCCAACCCACCAAACGCCTCAAACATGGCCCGCTTGTAAAACTCTGCGGGATCGTACCCGGGGACCTTGTACTCCTCGTAGCTCATGAACCTCTCGAGGTCAATATGGTGGTAAACGCCCTTGTCCTCTAGCTGGGGATACCTCGAGGGTGCCAGCCTTAACCCTTGGAAGGGGGAGTACGGCCCCTTTCTTTCCCTCGCCTTCAGTCTCTCCATGGGCGTCGTCGCCTTCTTGAGGCCTCTGATCGAGAGATTCGTAGCGCCGGCTCCAGGAGCTCCACTTCCTGCTCCAGCAGAAGCATCGTTGTGTCTCCCCCTCTTCTTGAGGATGATCTTGACTTCCCTCTCCGCGTCGCCGGCATTCCCAGAATTCGCAACCGCATCGATGAGCTCGCTCATCACGTTGCTCTTCTGCCTCCTTTCTTCCGCGTCCTCTTTGGCCATCATTTCCCGCCGGCGGCGTTCCTCGTCTTTTTCCTGCTGCATCCTGACTCTTCTCAGCTCCTTCTCGTCCCCCCTCGCTCGCTTTATGGCTTCTATCTCCTCCTTGTGCTGGCGTTCCCAGTCCATTAGCTTCCCTTCCGCTTTTTGGCGGGCCACTTCGTCGCCGCTTGTAAGGTCGAAGATGAGGCACTCCACCATTTCGAGGTAGTCGTTATAGTCGCGGAGGGTCTCGAAATCGGACTCGCGCTTGTTGAACACGGCGGCCACGCGCCGGCGAATGTCTACTTCCCGCTCTATGGAGAGGTCGCCGAAGAAGGCTTCCCGGAACTGCTTCCGGCGGAGGGTTTTGAGGCAGCCTGCGTAAGGACACTGCGCTGGTCCAGTCTCGAACAAGCGGTCCACGCATACAGTGCACATCGGGTGGTAGCACTCGGGGGAGATGAGGAAGAGCATGTCCTTGTTTAGGTAGCGAAGGGTCTTGCAGACGGGACACATTTCGTCAGAGTTTGTGGAGGAGGGGCCGTTTGGGGTGGTTTCAGTGACCGCGGCGGCGGCGGTAGTGGGCCCGCTGCGCGCGGGAAGGGATTTCGGCGGCATCTTGAGGATTGCAAGGGTGTGTTTGGTACGGCGGTTTATTTTATATTTTTTTTTGGTCGTTGGGAGAGATGGACGATGAGCACGAGCTGGAGAGTAGCGAAGTCCAGGTGAAAACACCTATGCCGTCCCTGCGAAGATAGGTAGGAGTTTGAATAAAGTTGGTCGCCTTAGAAGGGCCTTCAAGATAGCCAAGGTAGTGGGAGCCAAAGCATCCGCCGCAACGTGCGTATTCGAGGTTGTAAAAGTCCTGGCCGGAGGTTGGGGTGGAAAGTTGAAAGAGTTCCTTCCCGAATATCATACGGCGAGGCTGATAAGAGCGCCGTAGTGCATTGCGCTGGTGGTGAACAGGCTGAATGTACCCTTGCATGCGCCCAAGCTTCCCATTGGCCAAAGCTACTGCAGAGGGGTGGTATGGAACCTTAACTGTGAACTGCCCCGCTGCGCATACAGCAGCGAATATTAATCAGCCTTCTCTTGGGCTTCTATCGACACCTCTCAAGGTTCCTCGGGCTTCTTCTACCTTGTTACCTTATACAGCAAGGTGTTAACATATTCGCCATCTACGGACAAACGCAATTACTACCCACTCGCATCCACAGAGATATCAGAGCCATCATCAAGAATGTCCGGTTAGAATACCCCTTTCCCTCTTTCAGCGCCATCCCCTCCATTCTATTCTCATGAGCAAGCCTCCGCAAGCTTGACTAACAATCCCTCTCCCTCCCTTAGACCCCACCCCCGAACAAAACGCTGCGACCCTTGCAGCCGAAGCCCAGGAACAAGCCTCCCTCCCCTATAAATGGACGCAAACAATCGGCGACCTCTCAGTGACCCTTCCCTCCATCCCTGGTAACCTCAAAGCCCGCGACCTGGTCGTGACCATCAAGAAAACCTCCTTATCTGCCGGCATCAAAGGTCAAGACCCAATAATCTCAGGCGACTTGCCTCATCCTATCTATGTAGACGAGAGCACCTGGACGCTTACCTCTTCCCCCGACGGCACCAAGATACTGGAAATCCACCTCGACAAGGTGAACAAGATGGAGTGGTGGGCCCATGTTGTTACGACCGCTCCCAAGATCGACGTCACAAAAATCACGCCCGAGAATTCCAAGCTGAGTGATCTTGACGGAGAGACGAGAGGAATGGTAGAGAAGATGATGTGGGATCAGAGACAGAAGGAAATAGGCAAGCCGACGAGCGACGAGCAGAAAAAGGCGGATATCCTCAAGAAGTTCCAGGACCAGCATCCAGAGATGGACTTCAGCAACGCGAAGATCAGTTAAGGTGGCGGCCGGGGAAGGTGTGGGTGCCAACGGGGGTAGAAACTCATCACTAGCACCACAAACAAAACAAATAGATGCCGTTATAGCAAGTGATTTTTCAGGGGAAAATACCACTTCGAATTGCATAGAGAGTATGCCTTTGTCCACCCAAAAGTACCGTCTCCGACAGTGCCTAAATAAGATTGTTGGTTGCGCATCTAAAAAAAGAAATTACTCTTTAAACAATACGCGGAGGAAAAGAATGGGTATGACCCACCCCGCCCAGAAACTATCCTGCCACGATACTATCCCATTCTTCTCGCACCCGATACCACTACCAACCGGCCTACCAGTTGGAAAAGCTTCCCCCCACCCCTAGTTTCTAACTCCCAAAACAAAGATACTCGTACTCAGAGGAAGTACTCACTAAAAACGACATGGGAAATAACATATCTCCGAGATGAACGCCTCGCTTAAATACCAAAATGCAGCGAAAGACCCTGAGGTATTTGCAAGAAGCAAAAGACAAGCCCCAGACTATAGAATGCAGTGGGGGGAATTTGTTAAACGATAGTCACCAGTACGTTCTATCATCTCTCTCTCAGTCAACACGTCCTACGTCAATCAGACTGTCCCAGGCAGACCTCTTCGCGAAACGCTCTATCCCTGCCAAGGCGTCTGCTGGGCAGGACGGGGGAAGACAGGCATCGTCTCAAGATTGTCTAGTCCCCCACCAATGGGTGCCTGGTTGTGCTGCCATCCCATTCCGGTCTGGTGGTTGACAAATGCTCCCTGTCTGAATGGATTTGTTCCAGTAGCTTGTGGGACAAGAGAAGGACCAGCAGAACCACTAGTAGCCGGCCGTTGCCCAGCTCCGGCAAAGCCTTTAGCGAATGGGTTTGTCCCCGTAACTGCAGGCATCAAAGGAGCAGGTTGCTGTTGTGGTTGCTGCATCTGTTGTTGCTGTTGTTGCTGATGTCTAGCAAATGGATTTGTTGACTGGCGGTTCAGGTTAACATCCGTGGGGCTTGTACTATTGGTGGTAACGCCCGTTTGTTGGTTTATCATCATTGACTGCCGGAAGGGATTGGTACCAGTTGCCATGGGTTGTTGCATAGGAGCAGCTTGCGGGGCTGTGAGTCCTGGGTTGGGCTGGAACGACGACACAGCCGTGTTCTGTGGGATGGCTCCCAGTAAACCAGGAGAGAAACTCGACATCTGAGGCTGAGGCGTGAAGCCACCAAACCCTGCGGCAGTTGGCTGAGGCTGAAGGCCTTGGGGTTGCTGCTGTTGCTGCTGCTGAGGACTAAACATTCCCATGCTAGTATTCTGCTGTTGGAACGGACTCATGCCTTGTGCCGCCGTGACTTGCGGCATCAAGCCAGTGTTCTGGTTGAACATCATAGTGGGTTGCATTTGCTGGAAGGGAGCAGGCGCCGGAGCAGGGTTACCCCAGGGCGATGATGTCATCTGCGGTTGATTGGCCTGAATGACAACTGTTGTTTGGTTATCATCAAGACTATCAAAGAGATCAATCAAGTTGGTATCCGGTCCCTTGGCGGCTTGTGATGCGGCTTGTGTCGACGGTTGAGAGATAGATGTAGATGCCGCCGGCTTGCTTGAGGTTGACGGCTCTGGGAAGTCCTTCTCCATCAGCTTTCCACCCTTCTTTTTGTTTTCCTTCTCCAACAAAAATTGCCTTCGGTGCACCTCGAAGTCGGGGTCTTTGAGGTAGTCGTCGAGTTGGCGGCCAAGCGTGACTGGAGCATGCTTAAGCTTGGGGACAGTAATCCTAGTCAAGTGTTCGTATTGGCGCGCAACGCTAAGATACTGCACAACGTAATCGGTTTGTCTTGTAAACGTCCTGTATATTTCCATTGCCCTGTCCGCATCTGATTTTGCCATTTCGAAAAAGTGACCTACGTCCGAAGTTAGCAGGCGCAGATTTACATTACAAGATAAGTTCAATTTACTCACCTAGGATGTTAATCATTCCCAGGTTGAGGGCCTGGAACAACTTGAGCAAGTCCGCAACAAGAAGTCGGAATATACAGATGGTGATGTCGTTTTCCGGCTCATTATCCATCAGATCGCACTTGAGGAGAGCCGTTAGCTGACGCTGGACCGACTCCGTCTCTCTCAGCAAGCCTTTATCTACGTTCAGAGACTCTAGACGGTTAGATCTGTCCCTGACCCAGTCTGTCTTGGTATCTCGGTAGGCACGGGCTCGTTCTGTGAGGTAGTTGGCATAATGTCGAATATTCCGGCCTTGTAGCTGGGCGTCTGAGAAAGAGTTTACGGCGAGCATATTCTGGTGCTTAGACAGATAGGAAAGTGTCGAGTTCTCCGAGCCATCACGAATCATGAAGTGGACCGTGATAAGGCCCTTTAGCACAACCGTCCAGGTGGGCTCCCGTAACCGGAGGGAAAGGGCCCTGAAGACCTCGGCGATTCCATGTTCTCCCGAGTGTGTAGCAACGAGGAGGTGTTCGATATACTTTGGTTTTGGTGGGGCGGCCTAATAGGATTTCGGGAAAGTTAGTACTATAGATATTTATTTGTCCACCGCCGACGACTGGGCAAGGAGAACGTCAAGTTTGGTTTGGTACAGACGCACCTTTGTCTTCGTCGCCCCTTTCACCGACTTTTCAAACGAGCTAGCCATCGCCAGTTACGGCTTCGAACACAGTAGAGGTCGAAACAGAGGAAAGTTGTTGAGGCAAACACTCCGTGGTTGAGAGGGTATCGGCGCAAGTTGTGAGTGAGGCCGGACAGGAGGCAGTCGTGGATTCGAGTCGACGGGTCCGCAAACTAGTGGGTTTTCGGAGCGGTGAAGTCTATGGCACAAGAAATTCGGCAAGGGCTTTGTTGTGTCACAACCCGAAGGAGAGGCTGTCAGGTTTGAAAGCCGATAAACTCGAGAAGAAAATGTCGTCTACGAAATGGATTGCGGCTGTCGAAACACAATATGCGAATGAAGGTAATGAAGATAAGCTTGGGGGCAGCAACTAGCTGGGCGAAAGAAAAAAAGAAGAAAAGATAGCAGCTGTATCAACACATTGACAAGATTGTCCGGACAAGTTGGGGATCTTTAAAATGCAGCCAGAGCTCCCGAAACAGTTGTCAGGTGCTTCGAGACTTGAAAGTGTCGCTAGAGAAGCCGATGGATGAGAAAAAAGAAGCGGAACATTGTGGCTTGAGCTGACGAAAATGAAGGTTGGGCACAGCTGTCCAAAGCCTTGGCGTTCTTGTGGTCATTTGTGCAGGAAGCGTCATGGTCCAGTAACCGTCACCGGGCTGCACTATGAGCCAGACAAACTCGGCAGCCGTATTACATAAGGCATGTTCGCGGCTAGCCGACAGCGCCAAAGTACTTGCACCTTCCCGGAGTTGCAAGCGCCTATTTCCCAATATGGTTTTGTAATTGGAGTTGCTGGTACAAGCCTGATGTATGTATCCTATTTACTACGGATACCTAGGCAAATATAGAGCCAGACGAAGTCAAAGAAATTCGAGCGTCAATCTTAGTGCTGGACCCCAGGATGAAGACGAGCATCCATAGGTTGGATACTGACATCCCTAAGTGCTATGGAAGAGGGAGAACACATCTTCCCTTCATTAGTCACAAGTCGAACGAAAAACCAACGCGGCCGCTGAAATTGGCCTGTTACTGCCACGCTCCAGCATTTAGACCAGCGCATGTTGCTCTACCTGGTGGACAAACTTCGTGTCTTCAAACATCGCCAACAAAATACTCTTCTACCCAACACACCATCCGTCATGGCCATAAAAAACATTAGCACACCATTCATGGTGGCTCCGATGCCCAAAAGCTTCCCCGAACGTGTTGGCACAGACCTCTACAATAAATATCGCCAGTTCAGCGAACCAGACACGAAGCTAGCCATCCAGACAGGCACTTCTTCCTCAACCTCGACGAAGAAACAAAGTCAGGATGGCAGCCCCGTCATATTAGTTTGTATCTCTGATACACACAACACCAAACCCCCAAACGTCCCTCCTGGCGACATCCTCTTACACGCAGGCGACCTATCACAATTCGGCACCTTCGCTGAAATACAGGAACAATTATCTTGGATTGCAGCTCAACCCCATAAACACACAAAGTCGTTATCGCTGGTAACCATGATTTGATTCTCGATCCCAACTTTGTTGCCAACCACCCAGACAGCGGTCTCGACCGTCAAGGGCAGCGGCTCTCAGACTTGGACTGGGGCGATGTGCACTATCTGAACCACGAATCGGTGGACCTTGAGATTCCACAGAAGAAGAGGTCAATTCGTGTGTTCGGCAGCCCTTGGACGGTTTATTGTGGGAATTGGGCCTTCCAGTACGGTGGCGGTGAAAAGAAGGAGTCCTTCACCTGGACTGGTGCAGTTCCGACAGGTACGGATGTTCTCTTGGTACACGGTCCACCGAAAAGCCATCTGGACGATGGTGGACGAGGCTGCGAGAAGCTGCTAGCTGAGATTTGGAGGTCAAAACCGTCGGTTATGGTTTTTGGTCACATCCATAGTGGCCATGGAGAAGAGTGGTTATGGTATAGCCGGGCTCAAGGTTGGTTTGAGAACATTGTTGTCGAGCGGAGGAGACCGTGGGCTTCCCTAATTGGTTTGGCACTTTGCGTGTTGCTTTTGATGATTTTCGGGGCCTTGGGCTTGCCTAGGACCGCGAGTGGTTCCGGTCACAAGAAAGGAACACATCTAATCAATGCTGCAATGGCAGGAGGTCGGGGAAATCCTAAACAGAAAGAGGCAACCGTGGCTATCATATAGGCAGAATATTCCCGGGCAGTCCACGTTGTGGATTGTTAATGTGCCAATACGGAATCAAGGCATGAATTGAATACCTAGGACGGAGCGAGAGATTCTTTTATTTGTATATACTTGTTGCTAGTCTATGGAAAAGAATGCACGGCGAGGTGGGTTTCTGAACTTTCAGGCCTTGATAGTCTTCGCATTCTAGAAAGCAAGCTTGTGGGGACTATCAGGGAATATAGTAAAATGTCGATTGGGGTGTGTCTGTTTAGGGAATATGCTCCTAGCTGTGGTGGACTAGGGTGGGTGATTGTATATTGTAATTGTGCCATCTCGAAGCCTGCGTTCTTAGCTCGAGAAACGTAACCCGATAGAAGCGGCCGCTTCGCCTGAGGTTTGCGCCTCGGTTTGGAAGCCGATGTGCGTCCACCCAGAGGTACCAGACGCAAATCCTGTGTTTCCCGATGACCCATCCAGAAATTTGAAACAACGAACACTAAATCCGGTCTGTGAGTGTTGGTGGGAAGGAAGGTAGTCGCCAGCGGTGGAGCTTGGTGGCCGCAACAAGGTGGGTGGGACATGTGCCTCGGCTTCACTTGATCCAGAAAGCATCGTGGGTGGGCTCTTGGGCCCATAGTCGCCTCGACTTCAAATTTTATCAGAGCTGCTTTTTCATCGCGTCCGATGGGTAACAAGGTGTGGTGTGTCGAACGCACATATCATGCTCCCGACCCTTCATTGCGGCAAACCACCTAAGCCCCAGATGGGGGGAGTTACACCGCTCTGAAGAGCCGGAAGACACATCATCTTAAACACGCGCGGCTTTCATCATCTGGGAGGAGTGGGTTAGCTTGCTGGTTTCGTAGATAAGTGCCGCCAAGCGCAGCATCGAAGAGCGAGGGTAGGGTCTTACTTGAATTTGAATAGAGGGATGTAGAAGAAAAGAAGAGAAATTCGAAAAAATTATGGGGTGCGGGCTACCACTTTTCTAGGCCCCTGGACCCACAGCGGGCACTAGGCATTTTTCGTCGAGCCGCCAAAGCGACTTGGCCGGGTGCCTGCAGCTGTCCCATCCACCGTGACTTCCACTAACAGCGGTAGCAAATGTTGAGATGTCAGCTCACAACCAGAATTATGCCCTTTTTGACACACCTTCACGATTCCCTGTTGAGCCAAAATTGCCTATACTGAAATTTCCGATTTACAGTCGTACTCGCTCAATGTCATGAACCTCCTCAATAATCCCCTGGATTAGCTATACAGATGGCATACCGCATTTGCAGAAGCCTCGGTCATCTTTCAAGAACCGTCAGGCCAACCGTTCCGGCGCTTGGTTGGGAACCATGCCAACAAGCCTCCCATAATGCAGCCAGGCATTTCAGTCAAGGTGCACAGGAGTCTCAGGAAAAGGTATCTGGGGAGATCATGGAGCATTTTGAACAGAATTGGGGAGAGTTCAAAAAGTACTGTATGCAGAAAATGTCCAATATCCACGGTTTCTAGGTCTTGAGTTGAATCGCATGGTAACTTGAATATCCAGTTGATTTCCCACGACAGACATTAAATCCCGATGGGTTTTCAGAAGGCGCAGAGGTCACTATCCATGGCTGGATAGGACCTACAAGAAACATGTCTGCGAATCTGGCTTTCACACCACTCGTTGTTGACAATGGTCCGTCTATTACTGTTGTTTCCAATTGGGAGACTGAGGCCTCTGAAAAATATGTGGCTCACAAAGCCATGAAGGCGGTACCGAAATTCAGCTCCGTGACCGTGACGGGAAAGGTGTCTAAGTTGACAGCGGGAACTCTGAGGAGTTTTGTTCGGGACAAAAGATTTCCTCCAGATGTCTCCAGGATCGACCTTGAACTCAAGTCCATACAGCTATTGAACCCCCTCGCCAAGAACATCACTGTGTCCAAAGGAGTCAAATTCCCACCCAATGCACGTCATCTCCAACTGCGGTTTGACCCGGAACTTCGTCAACGTCTCTACTTCAGAGACTATCTGGTCCGACAGAGTCGCGAAATTCTTGCAGACTTGGGCCTGTGCGAGATTGAAACCCCTGTGCTGTTCAAATCTACACCGGAAGGTGCTAGGGAATTTTTGGTGCCAACCAGGAGAAGGGGGTTTGCATATGCTCTTCCTCAGAGCCCACAGCAGTACAAGCAGGTCTTGATGGCCGGTGGAATTCCCGGCTACTTCCAGTTTGCACGCTGCTTTAGGGACGAAGATCTACGAGCAGACCGGCAACCAGAGTTCACGCAAATGGATATGGAGCTAGCGTTTGCAACAGGAGAGGATGTAATGCGAACAATCGAGGGTCTCGTCAAGGGCTTGTACTCCAGGATCCGCAAGGATTTTATTCTGCAAAGAACTGAAGACGGTGTTCTACCAGCTCGTCGGACAGATGAAATGATGTCTGGAGCTCTAGAATACACCGACATTGGCCAGGAGCCATTCCAGCACATGGACTACGAGAAAGCCATGAGTCTCTACGGAACCGACAAACCAGATCTCCGAATCCCCAACGAGGTATGGAAATGTTCAATCCTATGATAGGTACGAGATGCTAACCAATGTCTTGTGGTGTAGATCTGTAGAATTGAGTCTATTGTTCCCGAGACGTTTGTAAGCATGATAACAGATTTGAAGAATCCACTTGTCGAGGCTTGCAAATTCCGTCTTGGTGACGACGTTGAAGCAGTTCAGAAATTTGTTACTTCGTTCATGGATAACCTTCTAGTACCACTACAAAAGAGCCGTGACGGAGCCCCGACAATTCTCATATACGACACTAAGAAGCCGCTCCAGGGTCTTTCTTCCATGGGCCATGAGTGTGTTGCGGAGTTGACCAGCTCGGACCCACGATGGGAACATCTTTCCGATTTGGAGGATGGAGACATTCTTCTAATCCAAGCACGACCAAACGAGCCATTTTCTGGCGGCTCTACGTCATTAGGCACTACCCGAAGCCTGTTATACCACTCTGCCGTTTCTGAGGGCTTGATACCTCGCGACCCTTCGTTCAAATTTCTCTGGGTCACCGACTTTCCCCTCTTCACTCTGAACAACGACGTCGACTCTGGACAAGAGGGCGAATCCGGCTTCAGCTCCACACACCACCCCTTCACGGCACCCAAGACAGTCGAAGACTTCGAGTTCCTCATAACAGATCCTCTTCGCGCAAAGGCCGACCATTACGACCTTGTGGTCAACGGGGTTGAACTGGGAGGCGGAAGCCGGAGAATCCACATTGCAAAGGTCCAAGAGTTCGTGATGCGAGATATTCTGCGGATGAGTGACAAGAGGGTAAATGATTTCAGTCACTTGCTGGAAGCTCTGCGGGCTGGGTGTCCTCCCCATGCGGGGCTTGCCCTTGGATGGGACCGACTTGTTGCTACTCTGAGTGGGACGGATTCGATTCGGGACGTCATTGCTTTCCCAAAAAGCATGAAGGGTGAGGATTTATTTGCAAAGAGTCCATCTCGGATGACGAAGGATCAGCTAGACACGTACCATCTAGCAATGGCCAAGACCGGGGAGTAGATAGCTTTTGATCGGAGTGGGACAAGTGCATTAAAGAAACACCTCGAGGATTCCAGGCTTGTCAGAGACGGGCCGTTGTATCTAACTACAATGTGAACCACACCTCATTTATCCTTGCACATTGAATCCTCCACTTCCCTCCCCCAATACATATCACTCTCTTGTGAATCACTGTTGCCTGCCTTTGAGTCCCAACCAAGTCAACACCCGCAGGGAGCTCGCCTGGTGCTGGAACCAAGTTGTTATTTCCCAAATGAGATGTGAGTTGAGCCTCATCCCAAGAGGCGCACGGTTCACTTGTGGCTGTACCATAAAGACATGGCGGTGCGCTGCAGGAACAGTGACAGCTGCTCCCTCCAACGACAACTTCCCAGCGACAATCCCACCGAGTTGTTCCTGTCAGCCTTGGTAACTGGTGTGCTCGCGTAGACAACAATGCTCCATCCTAACTAATTTTATTTATTTTTGAATTATGTGTGGACATTAAACCCAACACGATGAACGGCAACTTGACAGACCCTTCGTCCTTGGATGCAGGTACATGAATCCCTCATACTTTCAACCACCGCGACACCCTCACTTCAGCTGTCGCCCTTCACAGATGTCACTAACATTGCTGGTTCCGTAGCCGATTATGATCCTATAAACCATCTCAACCTTCTATTTTCGCACCCATCCTCCGTATCTGCCGTCACTCGTGTTTCGTCGACCCTCGCAGCCCACCACAATGACCTCTCGACCGACATATCTGGCCTTGAGGCCACCGCTGCATACAGCACCAATGGCTCCCTCGAGAGGATGCAGTCTGCCCAAGCTGAGCTAGCGCAACTGTTCCGCAAGATTGAAACAGTGCGATCGCGTGCAATGCAGACCGAACAAAATATCACGAGCATGACGGCCGATATCAAGCGCCTCGACGGCACCAAGCGGAACCTAACCCTGTCCATGACTGCCCTTAAGCGACTGCAAATGCTGACCACCGCCTACGAACAGCTAAGGGGCCTCTCCAAGACCCGTGAATACCGCGAATGCGCTGGCCTTCTTGCTGCAGTGCTGCAGCTCATGCGCCACTTCAATAGCTACCGTAGCATTGAACAGATCGCGACGCTTAGTCGTGGCGTGTCGGACCTCCAACGAGAGCTCCTGGAGCAGGTCTGCGAAGACTTCGAGATTGCGTTCGCCAAGGGCGAGGTGCCGGCAAAGAGGCCAACTCTCATGGAGGCGTGCCATGTGATGGACGCCCTTGGCGACAGTGCGCGGTCTAGGCTAGTCACTTGGTACATAAATACTGAGTTGAGGGAGTATCGCCAGGTATTTCGGGGCAACGACGAGGCTGGCAGCCTGGACAATATTGGGCGTCGATACTCGTGGTTCAAGCGCATGATAAAGACTCACGAAGACGAGCATGCCGCTATATTTCCCCCTCATTGGAGGGTTGGGGAGGTCCTTGCCAGCGCCTTTTGTGATGGTACACGAGACGACTTCAAGGGTATCCTCGAACGCAGCATGCGGAAGACGGATAGGCCCAAGGTTGACGTCAATATGCTTTTGGGATGTCTCCAGGAGACTATGGATTTTGAACAAGCCTTGGAACGCCGCTTTGCCAGCGAACCGAGAGCCAGCATGGACACCCTCAGCTCATACGACGACAGAGCCCATGTTTTCAACGGAGCGATATCGGTTGCGTTTGAGCCATATCTCAGTCTTTGGGTCGAGTCTCAAGACAAACAGTTGGCTTCCATGATACCCAACTACAGGAACCAACCCCTTATCCCGACCGACGAAGAATTCTCCCCACAGGCCGTCGTGAGATCAGCCATCGAACTATTCCACTTCTACAAAGTCACACTCTCTCAGTGCGCTAAGCTCTCCACCAGTGAAAGGCTTTTGGATTTATCCAAGACCTTGGCCAAGTACCTAGATGAATATGCCCAGCAAGTCCTTCTCTATTTCCTCCAACGCGGTGGCCCTCAGGGTCCGGAGCTTCGCGATATTATTCTCGTTATGAACACGGCAGACTTCTGGCACACAAACACAAACCAGCTCGAGGATAACATACGAAAACGTATTGATCCAGAGTTTGTTGACAGGGTGGACTTATCTTCGCAGGCCGATGCTTTCCTGGGAGTAGCTAGTGCTGCGGTCCTTGCTCTAGTCCATGAGGTCGAAGTTCATTGTGAAGGCCCGTGGAGGGAAATGAGAAACACCAACTGGAGCAAGATGGAAAGCGTGGGCGATCAAAGTTCATATGTTGGCGAGCTTGTGAAGCACGTCAACGACAAAGCCGAAGAGATTCTCGCAGTCATCTTCAAGCACCAGTATGCTCGAGCCTTCTGCGACAACCTCGTCGAACACTTAGCGTCGGCGTACATAACCAACATTGTTCAGTGCAAGCCCGTGTCCGAAGTCGGAGCTGAACAGGTAAGTAATTCACCTCCCCTCTAGGAGACAACACGGAAACATACTGACACCCCATGCAGATGCTGTTGGACAAGTACGTTTTGACGAAAGCTTTTGAGAACCTCCTATCCTTCCACAACCCAACGCAAAATACCACCTCGACACCGCATATTCCTCCAGCTGGTTTCACGAAGCGAGTGAATGCCAGCTTGACGCGCATCGATCCACTCCTGAAAACCCTTCAGGTTCGGCCATCGCCACCAGAGGGGCTAGTGCAAGCGTATTTGATCCATATTGGCGACCGTTCGGAGACCAATTTCAGGAAGATATTAGACCTAAAAGGTATCAGGCGCACCGAGCACGCACATTTGATGGAGATGTACACTATCCACCGGGACGGCTTTTCTGGCGAGCTCGTTGCGTTGTCACCGCTGCTCACGCCCCTGATGAACAGCTCGGGTATAGGGAGTGCAGCTGCAGCAGGCCCAGCAGGAGCCATCTCCAGTGGTTCCTCTGCTGTCAATGTTCCAGGTCTCCAGGGCCGGTTCGATGCGGCCGCCATCGGCGAGAAGTTACTTAGCGCGGCTCGAGATGGTGTGGAGCGCATGGGAGCAACAGAGAAGGGAGGAACGAACCCTAACATTAACGAGAACCTCAAGAGCATTGGCAAGTTCTTCAGAAGAGATATTGGTGGATTGGGAACTAGGTTCAAGGGGGGAGGCGAAGGAGCATAATAGTCTTGCTCTTTTGGTCCTCGCCGCGCTGTTGCCGCTCCTTGGGCAGCCTTTGTTGTTTTCCTGTCTATATAGAGCAATGTTGTCATGTATGAGTCCTAGATGCTTCATGCATTATGACATTCTCGTGAACGAGTATATAGCTTCGCTCTCTAGGACACAAGGGACGCCTAAGTGGATCTCGTTTAGGATGACGTCCGAGCGAATTTATGGATAGTTTTAGGAGAAGATGGCGAGATTGATGGGACGGGTACCTGCGTATGAATGCTGATATTCTTTTCACCTTCTATCACGCCCCAGCGCCGCATAAATGAGATTTCCGCTGGTAACAATCCATAGTATTTTCAACAAGGTGATATTAGATTACATGATGTGTTGTTATAGTATGTACACAAGGAAGTAGCGAGTGACCTTGACTACCTCGGCGAGTACCAGCAGTGCGGAGGTTCCACTCTGAAGGCAAGCTGGGACTTGGTTATCTTGTACCGATTGCTAAATCGGGGTTCACGCGGGTTCTAGGGCATTGATGCATAATGGCGGGGTCCATTTTGCGTCATGCTGCATGGACAGGTACGCAATTATTAATGGCGGGGTTCTCCAGGTGCCCGAAAACTACAACCTAGAGAGACTAGATGTATGCTGCGGAGGCCGTTGATTTGTTTTCAAAATTTGGAACATTCTAAAATCTGATATTTCTGACGAGTCCTCCTGTTGCTTTCTGAGAGTCTTAGAAATCTGAGCCCAGCCAGCCGTGCCGCGCAGTTCCGCAGCTTTTCACACCTTGGAATCTTCCAGCCACAATCTCTCAGCCCTATCGTCCAGTAATACTACTGTAAGCAACAATCAAGCATTCGCAGAAATATAAAAACGTCGATCCAACCTTTGAGGTTGTGAATAGGATTTCCCTGCAGAAAAGATTAGCTTCTCAACTTAACTAGCAAGCAGAGACTTCAAACTCACTAGCCATCAATAGAAGCTACTACACCCGCTAAAATCAGTCAAGCTGTTTTCTTCATTCTATAGACGTACACTCCGGGCCGGCGCTGGGCTCTCTTTCGTCGCTGCTTCCTCTGCTGCCGCCTTCCACAAACCTATACAACAGAACGAATTCGCAAGTGTCCGCAAAATGCACACAAAAGTCGTCATAATTGGATCCGGGCCGGCCGCCCACACGGCTGCCGTATACCTCGCCCGAGCCGAGCTTCACCCCGTATTATACGAAGGCTTCATGGCCAACGGCATTGCTGCTGGAGGCCAATTGACCACAACTACAGATGTTGAGAACTACCCTGGATTCCCAGATGGCATCATGGGAGGAGAACTCATGGTCAGTACATGTTAAGGAATTTCGGATTGAAGGAATAACGCTAACACTCAATTTTCATCGTCCTCCGCCGTCAGACCAAGATGCGCGCCCAATCTGAAAAATTCGGAACCAAGATCCTCTCCGAAACAATTGACAAGCTTGACCTTTCCTCGAAACCGTTCAAGTTCTCCACCGAGTGGGAGCCAGATACAGTCCACACCGCAGATGCTGTGATCCTGGCCACGGGTGCCTCGGCGAGGAGGATGGGTCTGGAGGGCGAGGAGAAATACTGGCAGAACGGTGTCAGCGCTTGCGCAGTCTGCGATGGTGCTGTACCCATCTTCCGCAACAAGCCGTTGGTGGTTATCGGAGGTGGCGATAGCGCAGCCGAAGAAGCGCTCTTCCTCACCAAGTACGGATCTAGCGTCACTGTGCTGGTGAGGAGGGATGCGCTGAGGGCGAGCAAGACCATGGCGAAGCGATTGTTGAACCACCCGAAGGTCAACGTCAAGTTCAACACGAATGGGCTCGAGATTAAGGGTGATGGAAGCTTGATGACGCATATGGTTATCAAGAACAACAAGACTGGCGAGACGGAGACCATTGATGCCAATGGCTTGTTCTATGCAATTGGGCACGACCCTGCGACGAACCTGGTCAAGGGACAGATCGAGACAGATGCCGATGGATACGTTCTTACAAAGCCGGGTACTCCATTGACGAGCGTTGAGGGTGTGTTTGCGGCTGGTGATGTGCAGGACAAGAGGTATAGGCAGGCCATCACGAGTGCAGGTTAGTTTCCCTCTCACACATGTATGATATTTATGACAAGAGCAAATGCTAACAATGTATCTATAGGGTCTGGCTGCATGGCTGCCTTGGATGCTGAGAAGTATCTGGCAGACCTGGATGATGCCGAAGAAGCAACCAAGAAGCCAAACATGTAATTTTAGACATGCATGAGACTTGCTTGCTATATAGGTTAGACAAAATCTAGATCTGAGAATAGATCTCGCACCAATACCAAACCAAGTCACACTCCTAAAACTCAGTTATACGGAGATATTTCTCTATCATACAGTGCGCGATTTCGCTTACGGTATCATGTACCCATGGGCATAATGCAGGAATGCATCCATAATTCATATACGACCAAGGATTAAAAGGTTGACCATCCCCCGCTCCTGCACCGGAAACCCTCACATTGCTTCCGCTATCTTGACAAACAACTCACCTAGCCGAGCTTAGAAGACGCCTTGTTTGCGGGGTAAGACAAATAACAAGACTGGTGGGGCTTTGCACTGTGTTAAGCAGCTCGGAATATGTCTAGAAACAGGTAGCAGGTACGTGTGGCTGACGGTGTGCCTGCTTCATGGTGTTCCTGACGATAAGGAGGGAAAGCATGATGGGCGCTTAGAATGTTATAAAATGCTTCATTTTCTCTGCATCACGGCCTGCAGTCCTTTTCTATTTTGTCTTCCTCTTTTATCCTTCCAAGCTCCC
This sequence comes from Zalerion maritima, assembly GCA_022664585.2. Classification (NCBI taxonomy): domain Eukaryota; kingdom Fungi; phylum Ascomycota; class Sordariomycetes; order Lulworthiales; family Lulworthiaceae; genus Zalerion; species Zalerion maritima. Next base: position 22,340 of record JAKWBI020000245.1, on the reverse strand, counting down.
GTGTCCTACTCAATTCGCAGCAGAGCAATATTCTGAAACATCGTCGGTCCGCTAGCCTCATATTTTCCATCCTCTATTAGAGAAACACCATTCGTCACATTTTCTAAGGACAACGGAAGACAACATGGGTGGTAAGGGGTACTCGTACAAGAGCTCTGGCACCAACAGCGGGGTATGTCAAGCCTATAGCTTTATAGAGCCGGTAATATGAAGCTTCGGCTTCCGGCCCTCTGAAGCCTAAATATACACAAGACAAACTATTAGCATCGTGGAGCACAGCCTGCTGACCTCGATTACCATAGGGCAACCACTACTGTGCCCGCGACTATGGCTCGAGTGCTTCCAACTCGAACTCGTACCACTACTCCAACTCGTAAGCTTCTGAGTTCCCCCCCGACATCTTGGGTGTCGCACCTCGACGCTTGAAGCCCGTGGTGGACTGAACCCATGAATAGAGGCAAGGCTAGCTGATACAATGTTCAACAGTGATGGGTCGTATTACTACTCGAACCCCAACGGGAGCACCTATCACAGCAGTAGCTCTGGCAACGCGACCTACACCAGCCCGAGCGGAAATACGTACACCTCTTCTTCTGGATCTGGATCCGGCTCTTCAGGCAAGAAGTAAAGGACCCCCGGGGGGGAGGGGGTGGCCCGAGGTCGTGTTTCGTCGTGCAGAAGGAGGAGAAGACATCCACGCTGGACATGATGTGGTACCACGGTATACCTCCTGCAGGCGGGATCCCGAGACATTTGGTTTATGATATCTCTAATTCGAGGCTCGAAAATTTATTCCGTAGCTTGGCTCGCCTTTGGGGATGCTTGCACGTAGAAAGGACATACATACAAGACGGTGTTCGGCTGTCATCGGGACTTAGTGAATCTGGGGTCTGCAAGTCTCCGAGTCCAGCTGCAACTTTCTGATGGGATGCACCACCGACCAGAACAACTGCCTGATAAATTAAATTTGTATCTTTCTCTACAGGCACGGGGAATATGCATACAGCTTCTGCAAATTGAAGCAAGGACTAAACAACTACCTTGAATGGCACTGTTGGTGATGGTACTTGAATAGTAGACCCCGGTTGGGAATGACAACTTGGAGGGGAATTCTCCCTGATTCGTGATATGGCCTAAAATTTCACACCGTATTTGCTGGAGACAAATACACATCTAAGACAAGATAGGATGGACGAACGTCGCCCTTCGCAATTCATGAATTTCCTGAAGAACGAGAATGCATAAAGTATGCCTTATTTTTCTCCATGGCTGAGATGTCATGTGCATGCCTCGATGGGAACATCCTTTAAGCACGGCAGCCTTAAAGCTTGATGACCAGCCATGATCCATCAAGACTTGAAGCTCAAGAAACCGGATAATTGACGACTCACGACTCCCGACTCACGACTCCCGACTCACGACTCAAGGATTAATTACAATTAAGTGAGTCCAAAATAAATACAGAATTGACCGAGAATGATAAATACTCTAGATGAACCTCGAAACGCATTTTGCTCGGCAAATCCACAAAAAAGGAGGCGTTCTTTCATTTTGTGCAAAGCCGTTTCCATCCCGGAATTTACCACCACAGGCGAAGCTGGCTACCAATGCCCGAGTCTCCCCAGCCGCATACATTTCTGCCTGAAAATTCGACTCCCATTCCGTTTAGAAAAATTTCTGGCAATAGCTACTAGGAATAAGTTGATCATCGCGTCGACGGACGTATTATATCAAATTGCTGCACGTGAGGCCCACGCCAGGTCTAGTGCTATGGGCAGCTGGGAACTTGGCAACCCAGCAAACAGCTCTTGTAAAACGACGCTGCAACCTTCGCTTTTTCTTTCCCTCTCATCATCACTTCTCGCACAGAACGATGGCTTTTATGCCTGACCAGAATTCAAGATAGCAACGGGAGAAGCTTCAAACGGACGCAAATTCGTCAAAGGGCCATCCCGTTTTCAGGGTCTGCAGTGCGAAGGGCAAGACACGCGCACACAAAGTACAGCAAGCGACACACGGCAACGCCTCCGACTGGCAGAGTACGAACCGAGTTAGGCACGAGAGAAAGGAACCAAAGGCGGAGGGAAGAAGGATAATGCAGCAGTAGGGCACTCGAGCCGGCATTGGGTGAACACCACCAGTACCAGTGCCAACCAGACAGGTCAGCAGCCAGGACCAAGCAAGTCGACCTTGTATCGGCCACTCAAACGAGGCCTCACTTTCTCACCCCACTGCTGCTAAGCTCTACGTGTGGTTTGCTGCGTTGCTTCACCGCCCAATCGCCATGTCGCACCGCGCTAGCTACGATCACTACTATTACCCTCAACCAGCCACTCAAGTATGATTCCCCTCTCTTTCTTCCTTTTCTTTCCCTCTTGCTCTTTTCTCCCCTGCTTGTGTCTTGCTTGCTACAGTAGGTGCTGTGTCGCTGCTCCTACCGTACCCTTGAACTGGGGAGACCATTGAATGGCCGCTTTTGATTAAGTCTTGCAGCAACTGTCAATCTTTTATTTTTCTTTTTTTTTTTCGTTGGAGCCACCCCGAGAAAACATACCGTACCATTCAACTCCAAGTCGCAACCACCGCTTCGTTCTTTGTTGTTTTATCCCCGCTGGCAGGTTGAGAGTCAAAACAACATATTCAGGAGCAAAATCAACAATATGAACCATATGCTTACTACCCACATGCAGGCCCCGCCTTCGTGGCCACCCGGCCCGCCCGGTATAACACCCGGAGCTCCCCCACATTTTTACACCGGCCACCCTCACCATGGCCCTCCTCACATGCACCCGGGTGCCGAACCAAGGGGCCAACCACAGGGTCCAGGACGTGGACGTGGCCCTCCGGTGCCAATAGAAAGGGGTCTTCCTGGTCTTTCCGGCCCTCCTGGCCCTCCCGGCCCGCCGGGAACACAAGGACCTCCTAGAAGATCGGGTAGACCGCAATCCGGGCCTGTCCCACCACCTCCAGGTCCACCTCAGCATGAAGGCCACTTTTTCCCACCTTCCCACGGTGTGCGACAGGGACACGCCCCGCCAATGCCTAGGAACTCTGATCCTGCTCTTCAGTATTTTTCTGATCCTGCTGAGGTGCTGCGAGGGCCTCCTGGTCCTCCCCGAGGTCGACCTCGTCTCATGGAGCGCCCTCCTCCCTTGGAACGACCTCCTTATCCCATGGAACGACCTTCACATCCCATGGAACGACCTTCACATCCCATGGAGCGACCTTCACATCCCATGGAACGAGCACCGCATCCCGTGGAGCGTCCATCTGCGCGGGGACGCCCGTACCACATGGAATATGCAAACTTGATGGAGCAAGCGCCCGAATTGGAATATCCAACGGAAGACCCGGAGGACGAACGTTTAGAACCCCCTATGAAATTTGCTATGGGGTACGGCCACGCAGGGGAACAACAAATGGAGTATGCTTTAGAACATCCCATGCAACGACTTTATCCCGGTCCCCGTCCTCCCCCAAGGGCCCTCACTCCTCCTCACAGCGTGTACAGTGTTGGTCATGCTCCTCCGCCCCCTCGTGCTTCCCAAAGCTTCCGCAGTCTTGTTCGCGGTCAGGGCCATCCTAACTATCCACCGTTGACCCGAGCGACCACGGATTTCCCTTACCGCCGTCCTAACGGCATGTATGCACCACCAGATAGGCGTGGGTCTGGTCCTGGACTTCCCCCCGAGATGCAAGTACCCCAAGGCCCTGGCAGAGGCCGAGGGAGGAGACGATATAGTGCTTCGGAATATCCCTATGCCGACGACGCGAGCGTATTTTCGGCCCCTGGCCATGCAAAGATGTATCAGCTGGAAGATACATACTATCCTACCCCCCAGTCTGAGTATGGCGGTGGTGATGATTTCTTCAGCCACACTGGTCGTTACCAAAGAGGAATGTCTTTCCCAAGCGAACCGTCCCCGCCCTGGGATTTAGAGTATGCTCAACCTCAACGAACCGCACCAGCGCTGCAGAAGTCATCCCCTGACGCGTTCCCTGGCGCATACCCTCCGCCACAAACCTACACACCACCGGAGGCATCTAGCTACCCTCCTCCTGGAGGGGACATGACAGCGCCACCCACTATAGCAGGTGGCTATGCTCCACCCCAGGGAAAGCGTTCCAAGGCTCAACACGCCCCCCCTCAGCACGCACTCCCCCCGGCACAACCGACCAGAAGGCTACGGCGTACTTCTAGCCATGCTAGCTTCCCCACACTTTGTACTCTCCCCCGTGCGCCATCGCCAGGCGATATGAGCTCCGAGGAGGAAAACGATTTAGACAGTATCAACGGGCTAGGTCTACCGACAAGGCCTCCATCTCCCGCAGATGGCCCGAGCAAGAAAGCCCTACTGCGGCAGGTGGGCTATCCCGAGAATGCCTTCAATGAGCGACCTCAACGGCAACTGCGCCTAAGAAGTCGAAGCTGCAATGCTGCTAGTCGAAGCAAGAGCAGGTACTACGATGATTCTGGACCTAGCCGAAGTGCTAGCAGGTTCAGACACGCCAGTGGTGCGGCAAGCACATATGGGGAAATGAGTCGATCAAGGAGCCAACTTCGACTTCCTAGCCGAAGCTATAGTCGTTTCACGAGTGCAAATCCAAGCAGCTATGGGGAGACCAGTAGAAGCCAGAGCAGGTTCCCAAGCACAGGTCGCAGTAGAAGTCAAAGCCGGGGGCGAAGCGGATATGGTGCAGTGCATTCGAGGAGCGCGAGCCGCGCCGCTAGCAAACGCGCCAGCAGACACGCCAGCAGACATGCGAGCAGACACAGCAAACACGAAGGCCGATGGTATGATGAGGATGACTCCGAAAGTGATGAAGATACTGGGGACACATCTGACGAAGAGGAGGAAGACGAAGAGGAAACGAGCGAAAGTGAGCAGCCACCCATCCAGGGATTCATATTCGATGGAATAGAGGAGATGGACAGCACTTCGAGTGGACGCGGGATGGCCGATGATAGGGTGCCTGTCGCGCCCATTGCGCCCGAGTACGATGATGACGAAGACGATGGCTATTATGATTGCGGTGCTGGCGAAGACGTTGAGGAGCAGTACCACAACCAGTACCGACGGCCGAAGCCTACAAAGACGGTTAAGATCCCAAAACAGACCAAGCCAACGAAACCAGGGAAAACAACAACAAAAGCAGCTCCGAAGACTAGCAGGAGGAGGAAGCATATGTGATATCACGTCTTGGTTACATATTAGTACCACGCATGGACACGGCTTCGGCATAACTGCATACAGACTGCATATATACACATAAGATGCAGGGACAATTTGATGATGGACGAATGATACACCGGAAAATACTTACGAGAGACGAGGCCTCAGGATTTATTACACTGACTCATTTTCACTTTATTTTTCTAGGTATGGCTTGGCATATTCATGATTGGGATGTCTCTTTCTCGCATTATCCGGATAAACATTATTTATTATTTCATTTCAGGTTGTATGTATTGGCTTTTAATCTTGTGATCATGAACCAAATTGCTACTCCTGGACAAAGACATCAGCTTGCTACCTTTCATAGCGGTGGACGAAGCAAAATCACATTCTCTCGGCTTCAATAGCATCAACAGGATCGCTCAATGATTCAAGCGTAACACTGAAACAGTTTACTGCTGAACGCAATCATCACTGGGCTCCTCTGACCGGTCTATAGTTTATCTCAATTTAATACTTTTGACAATGGAGAACTCTTCGTTTCTATGGTTTTTGTATACATGTATGCTTCGCTCCCTATGCTCAACTGTACGTGAAATTTCACTCACTTCTTTCCAAAGACCGCTCCAGAAACCGCTTCATATTCTCAACAAAACACGCAAAGCTCAATGTAAAATCCAGATTCCTGGGCAATCCAGCGGCCCCAAAATCCAATGACCTACTGTACGCGGACCTTCAAACATTCCTCTTGAAAACACCCCACCAGCACTCCACAACTCCGCTTCCAGCTTCACTTCTGTCCTCATCCTCCCCATCTCCATAATAACCACCCCCATTCGAGGCCTCCTCCCAGTCATCCTGGCCTCTTACGCTTCCTTCGTCGACGAGAACGAAGGGAATAGGTTCGCACCGCGACATCTCGGACAGGAATGAAGCGAGTAGACCGCGGGTAGCTTCGTCGCGAAGGGGTACCATGGCTATGCATCTTGCGGCAGAGGAGAGGGAAAGGTGTGTCGTGATGCATGAAGACAGGAGGGCGGGGTGGGGGGCGTCGTAGAGGGGGTCTGCTACCAGGATTAGGGGGAAGGAGTGGTTTGGGACCGCTACTAACTCCTCCTTTGCGTCTTTTGGTTCTGAAGATGGGGGGGAGGAAGGGGGGGATGATGATTCAGGGGGAGAGTGGAAATTTGGGGGGAGTAAGAGAACGTTGTCTCCCCATGTCAAGGGTGCGCAGGACACGGAACCGCCACGGGATTCGATGAGCGGTAAGTTGGCGGAGATGTTGCGCGAGAGGTTGGATATAATTTCTGGGGAAGGGAGGTCGGTCAGGAGGACGTGAGTGGAGGAAGGGGCGAAGAGTATCGAGGAGGAGAGGCCGAGGAGGCCGGTTCCTGAGCCGAGCTCTAGGATTGCTGGGCGGCGAGGGGTTAAAGAAGGGATCGCCTCCTGGACAATGCTAGGGCGAGTGATGTCCTGGAATTCCCCGGAAGTACGAATGCTGGCGTATCCGCTGTCGATCCCATCGTTCAAACTCTGGGGTGATGTCTGTCCCTTTGTCTCTTTGAAGACGGCCGGTGCCTCCTCTCCCCTCTCCTCCTCCTCCTCCCCCTTGCTCTTGACGGGAAACAAATGACCCAGGTGCTTCCTTCGAAACTCGGGAAGTTTCTGCGCCATGACGCAGCTGGAACACCAGGTTTTCAGCCCCAGATGGTCGCCGGTCAATGGTGGCTCGCGGATGGTGAGGGTGAATTCCTCGAAGAGTTCCTCCCCCTCCGTCTCTTTTGCCTTTCCCATATCACCATCCTCCCCCATGCCAATACCGCCACCGGCAGGCACGAAAGGCCAAAACCTAGTCATCTCACCCATTCCCGAACGTCCGCATCGTTCACTCAGCCGGCGACTTGCTTCCTCCCAGAGAATTTCTCTTTCGTCGTCCGAGGGGATCCAAGACAAAGGGGAAGAGATTATTCGGGTTAGGTAGGACGTTACTAGTTGTCTGTGTTGCTGGCGCTGGTGGCGGGATTCTTGCTCCCCTTGGTGGGAAGAGAGGGAGGAACGGGATTTGGACTTGGAACCCCATGTTGGCGGGTCCAGACGCAATGTTTGGAGACAGGAGAGGAGGGAGGTGAATGTGGGTTTTTGGTATGGGTAGGGGAAGTCTAGGGGGTGGATATAGCCTGGGGTCGAAGCAGCCATGATGGCGAGTTTGTGGGCTGGGATCTAGAAGATGCAGGGATGAAATACAATACAAAAGCGAGCAAGGTCTATGGGATCTAAATCTAGAAGTGTTCCATGAAAGATGCGTCTAATAGACATAAGAGACTGGGTTTGTCGGGATCCTGCAACTAGCAGGAAGCTGGGGAAATCATCTCGGGCGACTTGTGACTGGTTGTGGGGTTGATTTGAAAAGTGAGGATATCGCGACTTGAAAAACTAGGTCGAAAACTCAAAACTCAAGCAAAGAAGAAGCACGACTCTCGTGCATGGATGTTGGGAGGAAAAATAAAGGTTGATGATAGGTAGGTCGACCCTAGAAGACTGTCTACACCGACATGTTGGCGAACAGAGGATTTGCGCGCTGCGGCGACTAGAATTTCTGACTCGGATTTCCGCTCTCCCCGCGATAATACAGCCGTAATTTTTTAGTGTTGTTTCCACATCGTCAGACTGAAGCTGCGGTGTGTGGGTCGAGACCCCCGGACGAAACCTATGGTGCCAAAAGTAACTGCAGTTCCTCACACTTACACACACTATATTAGTCACCATACTCCATGACGCCATTTGACCCCATCTGTAGGGGTCACCACCTTTGATTGGCCAGCCTGATTCACAAGGCTGTAGTTTTCTGCCCTATCAAGATTTTTCTGCCACCGCGTACCATATAAAAGCTTCTGACTCGATTTTCAAACCTCCCCTCCCCCTCTCTTTTTCTTCTTTTTTTTCTCCTCGTGAAGCATCGTCCCCCCCAACGCCGCGTTTCTATGCTACGAACGGAGAGATATACATCTTTTTTTGCATCATGTCTCATTATTTTTGAGTCTTTTGCGGCAGGTGTTTTCTTCTCTCGAACAAAATCTTTCTTTCTTCTTTCATGCTACCGAACAAACAAACGATCAACGCGGTCCCGAAAACACACCTCTTTTTTGGAGCTGAGTGGCCAATCTCACCCGAGCCGACGCTTGTTTTGGATATCTTTCAGGACGGTGCCGTGTGATGAAGGTGGTGGTTGAAAGCCAGCTTTCTAGGGTCGGCTAATGACCTGGGTGTGGGAATTTTTCGTTGCTGGTCTTTTTTTTTTGGAGGGATGGATAGATTGAGAGAGGATTGTTACATTTACGCATATGAGAAATTCGGAGTAATCTTCAAACACACTTACCAGTTATGAAGCCGGCATATTCTTGATCCCCTCTCGGTCCCTCTTCTTCGGGAGATTGACTGACGGGGTGGAGATGACAGATAGTCGGAGTCTTTGGTCCGCCCGTGAGGGTCTTGCGTCTCTTGTGGACGCTTGCAGTTGGCATCAGAAAAGCAGGGGTTCCTCTCTCTTTCCCCTCGGTTTCTTGGACCAGCATCGCCTCGGTGGTGATGGGAAAGGTTTCTTTGGAGGTGGGAAGATGACGAAGGGACTTCCTTTGGGAGAGTCGCTGCGAAGATTGTGGTACTCTGTCCCTAGAGGATAGAGTCAGAGCACTTAAGTTCGATACGCGGCGTGTTCTTGTCTTTCAGCCTCCTTGGAGACTGGGAGCAAAGCACCATTCGATTCCGATTACTCTGGTGGGGGATGATGTTTCACCATTTTTCTCTTTTTTTATTGTAAGTTTAGTAGATCTTCCTACCACTCCGAGCGTGTTGGGATGGAGAAAAGTTTGGGGTACCGCTAACGATTTATTCTGCCTCTACTCAACGGGACACCCATCGACATACGCTACTCGAAGATCGACCACCTCGTCCGCTTTTTAACCTCCGGGTCGACGGACTTACTCGGCAAGGAACGCGGCTCTTCCAGATATCTTGCGGCCAACGAGAATGATATCTCGTCACCGTAGGCGCCCGGCCTCTGCCCCTCCTACTTTTCTTAGCCAACTAAACTGCTTGACGAAACGACCTGCGGACCGACCCTCAGACTCCTCCAACCGTTCCGTAAACATCTAGTCCGGTACGGCGCGCATAGGCAAGAAAATCGTCGTGAACCTTCTCGTCTTCCAAATCGTACTTCCTGACAAGTTCGTCCAGCTGGCTCACCAAGTGGCGGAAGCTCATGAAATCGTGCGAAGACGGGGAAGCAACCTGAATGACCTTCTCACAGTGGAGAGACATCTGCCGAATTATTATGGAACGAGAGTCGACGTCCCTGTTCCGGGTAGTGATTTGTGCCTGCAGCTCTGCCTGATACCCTACAAACTTCCTCTCGATAGTCGCGAAGTTCCAATCAATCCTCCCATGACGAAGGCCTCTAGCCACTTTCTTAACCCACACACTGTTCACGACGTCTCTGCCACCCCATTTCGATATCGACCACGTCTCGTTCTCGAACTCTTCGACAATCTTTCTGTATTTGTCTAGATTTTGTCTCGCCGTCTCCACGATACGGCTCATAGTCGCAAGGCATTGTCGCATTACGGCGCCCTTGTCGTACGCCGCTGGATCGTGCCGAGGCATGGCGAGTATAGAAAACGCGTCGTCGACTACTATCTCCTGTGGCGCGTTCCTTGCAAGGCTATAGCACGTGTCTTCGCCGAGTCCGCAGTGTGGAGTGAGGTGATAGCGTTCGCACTCCCATGGCTCGAACCAACTGCTCGATTGTCGATCGTCTTCCCAGAAGCTGTATCGGGGTGGGGCTGTAGCTATGCCGTCCATGTGGGCAGAGGAACTATTAATGGCGTTTAAGAAACGCGACTGGATATATTCTCCCTTGATAATATTTCAAACAGTCTTACCTACTTTACGCCTAGTCCGATCAAATGCAACGGCATTGTTTGATATTAATTGACCCATACAGGCGCTGGTGCCGTTGAAAAGTGTGCGGCCAACACTAGTTTGGTAGACATGATTGCGAGAATGTTTCCCTTGTTAAATTGCTTCCCCCAAGCCCAAACCCGCGGTGGTGGGCGACAAGCTGATATATCCAGCCTGCAGCTTGTGGCAACGACGGAAGTCTAAAAGTCTAGATGCCGGTATGAGTCGACTGCAGAACGGTAATTCCATACCCTGTGCTTCTAGAAGCATTGCGGTCTAGTAATAAATCTGATATGATCCACGCAGAGGAACTTCGAACCTAGACAGACCAAGTCTAGACCCATGGAGAAGCAGAAGTAGCGCTTACTACCGAGCAACTCCCCCTTATTGCCGAGAACAGCCATGATGCGTAACCCGAAAAAGAATAGTGGATATCAGAGCGGGAAATGCCAGCTCCAGACACACTTTAGTTTTGGACAGGTGGACAGCATAAGCTAAAAGGATGGAGGCAAGAAGGGGAGAAATACCTCCCCCAAAAATTCAAGCATATCGATTCATGTTTTGCCGCCCTCATGGAAACGTGCAGCTGTGACCTAGTGGAGTAGTGGAGTCGTTGAGGTCCGTACGGAGGAATCCCCACCGAACTTGGGTCATTGCCGCCCGGGTTCTTGGACGACGTCGGACACCGACCCTGGAGTGCGTTCATATTCAGAGCCCCGAAGCAAGTTGAAGCATCTTGTGTCAGCCAGCCGTTACCCCAACACCTGGAACTCGATGAAGCTCGAGAGCTGGAAATGCTCACCTATTTTGGGAACATTGCCACCACTTTGAGCTGATAGCCACGGGCCATTGTGTCAAACATGCGACAACAGGGTTTTGGTATTATATATGTTCTATCGGCTTGATCCCTGCTCATCGTCTTGCCTCAGGCTGTGGGGTAGTGGGAAGGGACGGGGTGAACCGATCAGTAGGGATAAAAGCAGAGCCATGCTCAACAGGATTTCAAGCCGAAGGGGTAGGTAGCAATGCAGGACGCCTATCCAAACGGTGGTGGCTGGAGAGATGATGATGATGGGATCATTGGTGCATCACTGGAGACATCGTACATAGAGTAGGAAACACAATATGCCTTTTTTTTTTTTTTTCTTGCCTTCATCTTCATGATTTCTAGTTGATATGGATGAGTGCTGCGACGCTGTGGGGAACTGAGATGTCTGTGTGCTCCCTCAAGAGATAGGTACCACCTCCCGCATCCCGGTTCCAAACTATGGACGGATGGTCTTCTGCATGCATCAAGTTCTGATGCGAATCTGATGGTCTATTTAGAGTTCTATGCCTCATTCTGTGTCCTTGGGGAGATCTTAGGTAAAAAGATTTGCAGGCGACCTTGTTTGGGACACCGACAACACATCAACCAAGACTACGCGTGTGGTGGCATGAAGAAAGCGGGAAGCAGGGTGGTGCTTGATCGACATTCGAAGGGGGGTTTGCAGGCCGGTCTTGGCGGGCGATAAACGACATGGGTTGGAGGGAGATTATTATGATCAGTATGGGAGCGGGCGGTGAGGACGATAACTCCAGGAGGGAAAGACAAAAAAAAAAAAACATTCACAGTAACGGGGGTGGAGCTTGACGGAAATTTTGTTGCTTATCAACGATATATCATCTGTATATAATGTGATACATTTTGTTGGTGGTTGCACGAGATATACCGTACAGTTAACGAGACAACTCATCGTCAGTCCAATCTGGAGGCGAGAAGGCGTGTTGTTGTCTAGGGCGGGGTGTTTACTGAACTATACCACAATACCTGTGCTTCCTCAGAACGCAAGGAAAACAAGAATGCGACCACGAGAGCGAGAAAGGGGACGTTTATAAGACGAGATGAGAAGATTAGACAACATGCTAGATGAACGGACGGTTTGATTTATGTAGATAGAAATTCAGTACGTAAGCACGTAACTATATCAGGGATTGATTATCTGATCATCTGGGTCGATGCTCCAGAAATATTGGGCCTACTGATGATAACTTTTTCATGATGGTGTGCGTAGTTAAGCCTATAAGGAAGAAATGGTGACAGCTATAATGGGACGAGAATCCACGGCATCATGATCCATTCGTTTTTAATTTGGAAACTCCACCGGGTCCGATTTTGGGGACCCATCACAGACAGCAGAGGGGAATTATCCAAAAGCGGAATTGCGTATAGAGCCGCCAGAGGCCGCGGGGAGGGTCAATCACACCCCAGTGTAGAATATTATAGGAGGTGCACACCGACCGTCAGACCGTCAGAACCTTCTGAGCTTAAAGAAACCCCCCTCAGCTCATGTGGTTAGGTAATCGAGACATTAGATAAAACATGAGGCTGCTTGGAAGCTAGAAATATGAGACGTTTGACAGGCGAATTAGAACTTAGCATGAGATACTCTGCAACCCCCTGTTTTTTTTTTTTTTTTGGCTTGACATGTGCAGTGGAGTGGAGAGAAGGATTGAAGCTTCTTGGGGAAGCATAACTTTATCGCGCCTCTACTAAGGTGTTTGTGTGGGTTAGGAATGGTATTCATACACAAGAACAATGACTGGGTAACCCTCTGATCTCGATCCACGACTACGACAGTGATGGACAAGTCGTAAAACCCTTTTCACCCCGCAATTTCACACCCAGAACCCTGGGCGCATCTAACGTCTCGAGAATCTCAAGGGCCTCAACACAACATTTTCTACGCGGCACCTGCATTGCAGCAGAAGTACCTTCAAGAGGCATTGTGTTGGAAAAGTGACATAAGTACCTAATCACCGATATCCCGGCCTAGAAGCACCGCGGAAAGAAGACGAGAGTTTACTTGGATCCATCATGATTTATTCCGCATGGTAGGTTTCTAAAAATGAACACAGCACATGTCCACGCTATCCCATCAGTGTTTGAGAAATTCGTCTGCTGTTTAAGGTAAATGTTCAGACGGCAGATGGGTGCTACAAGGAACCAATGGGGACGAGACCACGAGTAGTGGGAAAGGCGACGAAACAAGACAGTACCACCATTCAAGACAAGCAGGCTCTCTGTTACAGGAGTGTACCGCTGGGCTTGGTACTGGGAACCGAACACTGAACACTGAGTAGTAGACTGAGAGATTGAATCATGATGGATAGGAGAGAGTCCACATAAGTATAGGGGAGTATGTATGTACATGCACTTCAGACCGCCGGGTCGATCAAGAATGGTCTCGACCTTTTCGTCAACCGTGAAAAATCCCAGCGGCTCTCGAGTCGGGTACTATGTGCTGCGCTAGCTGTGCTATTGCAGCGCATGCGCTCTCCCGCGGCGGGTATGAGAGGATCTGACATGATCTGAGAGTAAAAGTGTGGTTGTCGCACGGTAGGTGGGGACGGGACTGAGGGTGTGTTGGACGACATGATAACACAGCACGTCGAAAGATCTAAACCTGTTCTCAAGAGCCTCATGTTGCAGCTATGGTTTGCGCTGAAGGCAAACAACTACTACAGAAAACAGACAAATGATCTCCAAGATCCTCCAAGCCACAACCAATATATTGACCTTGAAATTTTATTCCTGCGCTCCTTGCTTGTTTGCGGGAATGAAGTCTACGAATATACATATGTACATAGATAGACCTGATTGTACTGCGCAAGAACAGCATTCAGCTAATCTTCGTTTGACAGCAGCTACAACCAAACACCTGCGCCCGTATCGTGCTTTCCCACATTAGTTTTAACGCACCTAATGAAAACTTCAACTCACCAACGCTCTTTCGCCATCTCCCCGATCGAAGCTACTATAAACGGATATTGCTTGCTGCCACAGCCCAGACAGGTGCTCAGGGCTGTTTGCTTTTACGCTTTGCGTCCGTGGACATCAGCTTGGTGACTGCCAAAAACAGGAACAAAATAATATGAAATCGTGCTATGGATATGTCGACGAGGGGCACAGCTACAGTAGCAACAGCCTCGTTTGGACACACAAACTTGAAGGGACCCAGACGGAGACTTCCATGTTTAGCAACCCACAGCACACCCCTGCGGCCTGCCTCTGATGCCCAGCATTGAAGCAATCTCGCGCCCAAAGAGGTTTTTGATTCTAGTGCTCACAGCTCACAGCTATGTACAACATCGCTCCCGCGCAGACCGAAGTACCAAGACAAGACACTTGCATGCAAGCAACAGAAAACATAGAGCAGAAACTAGAGATGGATAAAACCATCCGTCCATGAAAATGGTTCCACGATTTTCCTTCTCATACATGCAAGCCGTCAAGTCTCGCGACTCGAGAAATCCCGAAGCAAAGAGACAACAACTGGAACCCAAAAACAGAACGCAAGCAAAGAAGAAAAACACATGTGTCAAGCTGCAAGCAGAAGACGGGACGAGCCAAGCCAAGTCATCCCAACTCCCATGAGCGAACTACCAATGGTCTTACAGGGAAAAAAAGCAAAAGGCGCCATGCATGCCATGGTGGTTACAGCTCTGGCCCTTGGCGCTGTTACAGAACCAGGGGGCAGGGGGCTATGATGGGGCTATGGTCACCATGAAGCAAAAGCACCATCGCATGAAAAGAGGGAGCTACTGGGCAAAAATGGTACGGTAAAACCCAACAACCCCACGAAGCACATCGTGAGTTTTGGGTTACAGGGGTGCAGTAGGTTGATGCAGCATCGCTGTCGAGGTTAATGGAGGAGAGGCAGGAAACCGCCACATGTGCTGCAGCAACTTGTTTTTGCTTTATTTTCTCGCTGTCCTGTCTGCCAAATGGGTTCCCACAAGGAAGAAAGAAAGAGAGACAACGGATGGCACGTCTCACAATGACAACCACTCGCTCGCTAGTTTTGACGGGCCGCGCAAGAATCAGCGCTGAAGTTCCGGTCAGTTGAAAAAGCGCCAGACTTGCCAGCCGCTGCCGCATCCTCAGACAAAATGTCTCTGATTTCTCCCGCTTTCTGCATCTCGTCCGTGCTGCTACCGTGACAGCTGTATCCCGGTCTGGCTCGTTTTTGGACACACCAGAGACATGCACGTCTCTCTGAAGCGCCAATACGGGAAAGCCTCCGCCTTCGGATCAGTGCTCTGGTGGTACATGACCACAGGGGAATTCATTCCTGACTCTTTTAGGAATATGTATAGAGCTCGTGCAAGCCGGAATTTCCGTCATTGTCAAAGTGACAGGCAGGTAGCTTGCAAGGCAGAGAGATAACTAAGAGCTCTTGGCGGTATATCTCTTTCCCAGTTTTGTGTTGCGGCAACTTGTGGATACATCACACTATGCTACGCTACCGTTGTGCAGTACCAGAGTCACCGAGATCCAAGTGCCGCCGACGGAGAAACCCTCATCCAAGGGCCACAGAGATGGCCCCAGGCGACCGAGCCCGAGTTTCACCAAGGTTTGTTTCTCTTCATTCTCTTTCGATGGGCCTATGGGGTCTTGGTCCAAACCCCCCTTCGAACCGCCGGGGACTAGCTAGAATCGGATCCCCACATCTCGGGCTTAAAATATGCATATTTTGCTTCCTCGAGGGTTGTTCACCATGAGGCCATGACCCCTTCGGGCTTGCCCCGTTCTCGCACCTGGCCAGAACCTGGCGACTGCTTTTGCCAGGGGGGTCGTCGCCAAAACAGGGTCTATTCGCTCTTTTGACAGACACATAGTCCCCTTTCTACTACGCTAGGCTGCTACTGTTACTCTTTTTATCACTATACGACCACAGAACGGTCCAACCACGCCCCTTTCCTGTCGTACATACACCCTGGCGTTGGCTTGCATCTGATCATCAGATATACCCTTCCTACCCGAGCCCGTCTCTTCTTTCTTGTTTGCTCTTCGTCTTGCCTTTTCTTCTCTAGGGCTAGTAGTGTGTAGCAAATAGTAGGCTGAACTGCTTCGTTTTTCTTTCTCTTCTTCCCTTCTTCCCTTCTCCCCATCATTCCTTTCAACACGTTGGGAGTTGCAATAGTCTAGATTCGGCATCCCGAACTAGAATTCCTCTCTATTCCTTTCTTTCCACCCACGCCTCGACGGTGCTTTCATTCACTAAGCCCCGGTGGCACGCTTGACCTCCGTATATCTTACCCTTTATACCATATCTTTTATTGTTTGTGTGTGTGGGTCCTGTTACGACTCCAGAACGGACAACAATAGGCCGGACCTTCATAATACCTTAAAACGTATTTCGAGCAGAAATCCGACGACCTAGAAGACTTATATACACAGAATTCATAATGTCGGAACGATCTTGCCCAGTCTCGGGCTCCATGCGTGGCAGATGTCCCGCTGGGTCTGCCTACGGAGGAGCCATGAGCAGTGTCGGAGGACGAAGCAACAGTAGGATGGGACCTAGAGGCTGCAGTTTCTCCGGATTCACACAAGGAGGCGATCTCCATGCCGCATTTGATGTGAGTGTAATCCAGAAGGTTCATTTAAAAGGGCAGTAGAGACCATCTACTAACTATCTCACCATAGATCCCAAGAGGTGTCGACGTTGCTGAGTGGCTTAAAGCAAGGTGAATACTCACACAGACACTCATCAACCGTACACGACTTTCATGTGATGAAGGATTCTAACACCCATGACAGAGAACGAAAGGCAATCAACGAACTATTGTACCCAAAAATGCCTACCGTCCCCGAATTGGACGCGATGCAGAACATTGACGCAGCAGTGGCCTCCGACAAAGATCTACTCGCAGCAGCTCTCGGTGCGCCCGCACGACAAGTGATGATTAGGGCAGAGGAAATAGGACCTCAAACGGGATGGAAAGACGGATATCTCAGTGCTGAATACGGGTTTTGCCCAGTAGACGCTAACGAAGCCGCCGGCTATCTTGCCAGCTCACCGGGAAGGGTTTGGTCCGACCTCTGCGAAAGAATGCCCGGGTGCGTGTCCCGTGGTAGGGTTAGGGAGTCCGTCGCCGCAATCCCGGTTGTAGAGGGAACAGAAGACAATATCCCCGACCAAGCACTGTGGGCTGCCATCGTCGCGCTTGGTATGCTTTGCTCCATCTACCGATACGAAGATAGGAATGACGGATATGAGGGCGTCGCCGTCACAAAGGTCTCGACAAAACCGAACGTCAAGATGTGCGAGAATTTGGGCCCGGAACTCGTTGGAATCCCAGAGTCCATTGGGCTGCCATACTGGCAAGTCTCCAGACGCATGGGACGTGCCATCCCGCACCTCACATTCTTCGACCAGGCTTCGTACAACATCAGGATCCGCGACCCAACCTCGATATACCCTTACGTGGGTCGGTTTGATAATATGGATCTCAGGTGGCCGATGTTCGGCGAGAGGACTGAAAAGGCCTTTTTGAAGGGATGTGCCGACACTGCTGGTACGTTTGCTTGATTCTTTCCTTTGTTTTCCTCATCGGGTATTTTGGTGTGTCATGGGATGGGATGAAAGTGAGAGTCAGTATCATTTCCAGGCGGCACAGCTAATGCTCATATTCGCAACCCAGCTTCATTTCAACATGGGCCCGATGCCATGGCAGCATGCCAAGAGCACGTCATGAACAGAGACGACGAGGGTCTCCTCCGCGAGATGGTTCGTCTCAAGGAGATCCTCGAGAGGATGCCGGGTGCCTTTCACTCCATCTCGACCAACCCCAG
This sequence comes from Zalerion maritima, assembly GCA_022664585.2. Classification (NCBI taxonomy): domain Eukaryota; kingdom Fungi; phylum Ascomycota; class Sordariomycetes; order Lulworthiales; family Lulworthiaceae; genus Zalerion; species Zalerion maritima. The sequence continues at coordinate 4,586 of JAKWBI020000245.1, read as the reverse complement.
CTCCGGAGAGAACTACGTGTCGGCAACCGAGTGGGTTCGCTGGGGCAAGTTCTCCGCCCCGCTTTCCAAGAGGTGCCCTGCTTCCTCTGGACTTCAATTCCCTCCCTACCTGCTGATGGATGCATTCCTCGGGCGCAAGAAGTACGACTCGTTCCTCGGTGCTGAAGGCGTTCATCTTCGCGCTTGGCTGCCGTCCAATATGCGTGCATTCATCGCTGCTGTTGAGACGTACTACAGGGTGCCTGAATACGTGGCCGAATCGGGTGATCTGAGGCTGATGGGTGTTATGGATGGGATTATCGAGGCTTACACGGGCGAGAGGGGCTTTATGGGCACTCATCGCTACAAGGTTTTCGGTATTCTCGAGGTTGCCTCCAAGACTGGCCGCACTGAGACCAATGGGGCCTCCGGTGCAGCTGAAGATAATGGTCGTCCGTGGGAGCTGGTTCACCAACAGTTCTCCGACGCTATGAAGGAACGTCTTGACCCTCATCGCGGTCAGACACTGGACCCTAACTTGGTTCGAGGGAGCTTTCAGGAGTGCCGATACAAGTCCCGAGTCATCAGCCGCCAATGGGTCGACTCGGATCCCACCCGAACCATCTCCATGGTTACTCTCGACATCTCCGACACAGGCATTACGTGGCAACCTGGCGACAGACTTGCTCTCATGCCCCTCAACAACTGGGAGGAGTGTGCCAAAGTTGCGGCAGCTCTTGGTCTCGATGGCATGCTCGAAAAAACGGTGACTCCGGACGCCAAGTGGCAGAGATATGCTGCTCATCTTGCCGCCGTCAATCGCGGAGGGCCTGTGCCCACCCTCAGCGTCAAGGACATCCTTCGCCGCGGCCATCTCGCTCCCATCACTAAGGACTTGGCTCTCAAGATCCATCATCTTCTTCGCGCCTCATCGAACACTGTCCTTCAGGTGCTTGCTACTGAGGAGTGGCCTGTCAGGGGTTCCCTTGGCGATCTTCTCCAGTTCGCGGTCGAAGAGACTGCTCCTCATATTTGGGACCAAGCATTCAACCTCAACAATGATCTCAACTGGCTTGCCGACCTGATTCCTCCCGAGGTTCCCCGCACGTACTCTATCTCCAGCAAACCCGACGAGCTTCTTCCCAGCACTGTCGACCTCACAATCTCCCGTGCCGAGTATAAGTTGTGCTCCACTTTTGCGGGCAACCAGGACATCACCCGTTGCGGTGTTTCTTCTGGCTTCCTCAATCCTCCCACTGCCAACCCTGGAATTGGCGCTGGCGAGCTCGTCGATGGACCCGAGGACGTACTTGTTGGTGTCTCCCGCCCCTTGACTTTTCAACTCCCCATTGATGGTGCTGCGCCCTGCGCCTACTTTGCTGGTGGCTCCGGTATTGCTCCCTTCCGCTCCTTCTGGCAGGCAAGGCTCGCGAGCGGTGCCGTCGGAAAGAACACCCTCTTCCTTGGTGTCCAGTCCCGTGAAAAGTTTTGCTACGAAGATGAACTGAGGCAGTACGTCAACTCGGGCCTCATGGAGGTGCACCTTGCCTTCTCCAGGGATACAAGGGGTCTAGTTCACGACCGCCATCTCCAGGACCTTGTTGAGAAGCGGACGGACCCCAGGTACATCGACACCTTGATTGAGTCCGAAGGTGCCAGTGTTTGTGATCTTGTCATGTCTAAGGACCAGGGCGGGCTTGGTGGTTATCTTTACGTTTGCGGTTCCGTCTCCGTCTTCGACTCGGTCATGAAGGGCATCCGCAAGGCCATCTACAACAACAGGACTGCCACCATGGAGTCGACCGATGTTATCCTCAACAATGCTTTCGCCGAGAGGCGATTCATGCTTGATGTTTTCATGACTCCCAAGCCCCTTCCCTGCAACAGGCCCACCATCCCTCTCTCCCAGCTGTCCAAGAACACCGGTCATCGTCCCGGAGGTCGTCAGTGGATCGGTGTCCACGGTTCCGTCTACGATGTCACCGACTTCTGCCCCATGCATCCCGGTGGTACTCTAATCATCAAGTCAAACGCCGGTGTCGACTGCAGCAAGACATTTGACGCCCTGGCCCATACCAACAACCCCGAGGTTGCCTCGCTCCTCACAAAGTACTTCATCGGCCACCTCACTGCCAAGCCCGAGTTTAGGTCCAACAATGGGTTCAGCACCTCTGGCGAGCTTAGCCGCCTTTACGATGTGTGGGCTGACTACCTCCGCACCACGGTCGAGACACTCGTTTCCCAGCAGTTTGAGATGGATGAGATTCTCACTAGCTCCCAGCTGTGGTTCCAGGGCAACATGATCAACATTATCGGTGTCCGAACTTTCTATCAATACCAGACCCGTCTCCTCACCGGTGGCTTCTCTGCTCTTTTCGGTGGCAAGTTTCAGGAGCTTGTACTCAAGCTTTCGTTCGCCATCGCGAATGGAGCCAGTGGTGCTGAGGCTCAGCTTCCCGATATCCTCGGTATAATAGCCAGGGCCAAGACCAGCCAGGATGCCGTTAATACTACCAAGGAGATCTCTCTCGTCGGCAAGCTCATCTGTTCGTCGGAGAGCGCCCGCCATGTCGAACGTGGACTTCTCGCGTACGCCAATAAGTCTGTTTCCCTCGATATGGAACTTCTCGAGGATATCCGCGAGGAGGCGTGCCATGGCATGGACGCATTTGACACCATCATGGACCTTGCCGTTCAGTCGGACGGCCAGCGTATTGTCGCATTGGCCACTTTCCTCATGAACCTTCTTGAGCGTATGGCCAGGCGCCTCGAGGTCTTCTACTCCAAGCTCTCGCAATATTCCGTTTATAACCCAGAGTTGGAGAAGAACCCTGCTCGTGCCCGCTGGAATGCTCTTCGTCGCCGCATCCAGGATGGTTCGTTCTTTGTTCTTGCTCCGAGCCGCAGCATGGCCGGCGTCAACGGCATGGCCACCCAAGGACAGAATGGGTACCAACCCAAGAGACCCATGAACTCCAATCCCACCGTGGACTTTGAGAAGGTCATGAACCAGATCCAGCAGACGTTGGCGTCTGCGCCATCACCTACTCATGCTGCTCTACCACCGATGAACACCAACATCAAGAACCCTCCCAAACCATTACAATCGTCATCCCTTCTCACCGACCGCCATGCTGCTCGCGCCATCACACCCCCCGGGCCCAATGGCAACGCACCCACTATGGAGATCCACGAGAACGGAAGTGCCGTCAATAGGATTAACCTCTTCATCGACAAGAACCAGCGGGCCATCCGGCGGCTATCTCGCATGCCTCCCCAGGGGCTTGACCCAGCGCAGCTGCACATGCTGGCGCAGGCCGCAAACAGAGGTGTGCCGTCCCCTCCCAGCTCGAGGGGGTCCTCTCGTTCACCTTCAAGAACTGGCAATAGCATCGCCAATGTTGCAGGCCTAGGTATCCAAGGGATGGCCCCGCCGAACGGTCGGTCGAGTCCGATCGAGGAGATGATTGCGGCGGGAGGACTGCGGAGAAGAGGCACGTCGGCGAGCTCGGATGGGGCGCCAACTCCGACGCACGCGAGTGCCATGGTGGCGATGCAGAAGGGGATGGGAGGTGGTGGCACGATGCCGTCGCCGGCCCTAACCCCTCCGCTGGATGGGATGGGTCAAGGGCAAGGGCAAGGGCAGAGTACTATTGGGCAGCTCATTGGCAAGCTTAATGGGAGATATAACCGGGGACAGATGACGCCTGCGAGTCCTGCTTTTAGTCAAGGGTCGAGGATGAAGGCCGGCATGGTCCCGATACCCGTGAGAGCGAGCGCCACGAGCAGTCATGTTAGGGAAAGGAGTAATTCCAGCGCCACGAGCGGGAATAGTTTGAGGAGTTTTAAGCTAGGGCAACCGTTGCAGCAGAGTTTGATCGAGGAGAATCCGAGGCCGACTTTCTAGGGTTGGTGGGACGGGGGGGGGGGCAATGTTAGAGGAGTGGCCATGATTATTTCTTCTGTCTAGTTACTTGGCGACGGCCAATCACTCTGGGATACTATATAGACTGCGCACGAAAAAGTTTCTTCGACTAGGTATCTCGACGAGCCTGGTGGAGAACCCACCACACAACATTTGCTATATATTCGGGTATACGGATCGGTGGATTTTGCTTTTCGTTGAATCGTTTCGTTTTGTCTGATCAAAATCTATCAAATTATTTCCCTTCTTTCAACCCGTCTTCCCCCTATTTATTACAACATGTTTATACCTATTTTTGGGAGGTAAAAACCACTGGCACCATCCTCCACTCTCGCCAATTTTGTCTATTCTTCCAGCTTCAAGTGCTTCCTCGGACGCGAAACCTCTGTTCACTCGGCGAAATACGATTTCCTCGCGGTATATTTATTTATTAGGATAGGACAAAATTTCCAATCATGGGAGTGGTGAGCGTTGCTCAATACGTGGATACCCAGCACGGCACGGTATTTCACACACACACACACACACACACACGCAAAGCGCACCAGTCGAGGGGGGGGGGGGGGGGGGGGGGGGGGGGCAGAAAATTTCGAGAAGGGTGGACCGTATTTGTGATTGGAAGATAGGGGCTGGTAAATTTTTTATGTCAATTAGGTATAAGAGCCCTATCCCCCACGGTGGA
>JAKWBI020000244.1:0-66100 GCA_022664585.2 Zalerion maritima | reverse complement strand
ACGTTTATTATAATATTTTTATTTTTTAATATATATTTTATATTAAAATCGAATTATTATATTTATATAATTTATTTAATAATAAATGCTCCGGGTAAATTAATAATATTATTATTAAATTGGTATATTATATTAACCGTAATTATCCTAAGGGTAAAATGCGTACCGTATAAATAATTCCGTAATCGTTTTAAAACTATAAACAGCCCCTTATATTTTAACTTGGCCGAATAATATATTTCTTCGGCTTTTTTTTAATAACCAAACTTATACCTCGCCATTAAAACCTTCCCTTCCCTTTTTTGGCCGATCCATACTCCCCATCCGGTTCCTAATACATTTATTTTAATAATAATACGCCCTACTTTTGGGAAATAATTAATTTTAATTAAAACTGGGGGTAATATTAAGGCTTATTTAAAAATCTCCGTTATTTTTATATATTTCTCCTTCCAAATAAACTGCGCCCTTATACGGGTAAATTTATATAAGGGTTTAATAATATAAATAAAATCCTTAATAAATATTTGGTAAAAGACCACCATATTAATAAATCTTTTAATATTCGATATATTTTTAAAAACCGTCCACTTTTTAATTTTAATAATTTTGGCCTATTTAGGATTACGGCCATTTATTCCGTATATAAAACCTATTATTACGGCTAATTTTTAATACCATTTGGATTTAATTATAAAGATTATAATCCCGGCCAGCTTATTTTATAATAATACTTAATTTAAATTCCTAATATATTTGGCCATATATTATTATACCCCTGGGTAAACTTTTCGCCTATTATATATAATAATAAAACCTTTAACCGTAATATTATTAATAAGTGTTTTATATATTATTAGAATAAAACCTAAAAGAATAATGGAAATAATCCTATAGAATTAAATAATATTATTCGTTCCTTTTTATAGAAACGTGGTTATTTTAAATAGGCCGGCGAATATTATAAAAATAATAAAATTTCGGGATTTTGGATCGAGCACCATTTGGTTATATTCGGAGTAGAAATTTAGGAGTAAAATAAGCTGGCAATAGGTTATATTTTTTATAAACTTATCGGTAATTAAAGGTATAAAAGTATTACGAATTATAATTAAATTAAGCCTTTCCGTTAAATTAATTAAACGGTATTTCCCATTTTTTTTTAATTAAAAACCAGGGATTACGGTACGCCGCTTAATTTGGCTTAATTACCCCCTTTCTTTTTTACTCCTCGAGCATTTCGATTACCACCGTTATTAATACCTTAAAAATAGGAATACTTTTAATTTACCACCCTATATAAAATACCGTATTAATCTTTTAGGAAAGAATTATATTAAGGTTAATTTTGCCTAGGTATTCCCAGGACCATACCAATACTTATTCTTTATTTATAAATATATTTATAAATATCCTTTATTTTTCCCCTTATAATTCCCCGAGGGATTTTAAAATTTTTATTTTTCCTTTTTAATATAAGCCTGGTACCGTTATACCTTACCTTATATAATTATAGGCAAATACATTTGCTTTATTTAATATTATTACGATTTTCTTTTAATGGCTTATTTTTTTCCCATTTTTTTATACCAGTCCGGGTTTACAGGGGCCGCTTTATACCTTATTTAAATATCCACGGGCTTTATTTTATTCGCCATATATTTATATATAATAAAAATATTAATAATATTAGCGTTATGGAGGGGAAATACCTCCTGGGCTTCGCTAACGCCTAGGATTTTATTAATAACGAAGTTTTATATTCTCCTTTCATTATTTTATAGCTCACGATTATTGCCCTTATAATACTCTCCTGGGAAAACGTCCAACCTTTTCCTGGCAGCTTTTTTTTTATAATTGGGGTTCCGTAGGTAATTGTAAGGCTTTCTACGCCCCTGCCCCTTTAATTAATAAAGGGTAATCTTTATATTTGGCTTTCCGGTTCAGATTTTTTTATTTAAAAGGTTTTTCCCTTTTTACGGCCTATTAATATACCCCTTTATAAATATATTCTCCTTAAACTTTTTTATAAGGCGTTTAATTTCCTTTATAAAAAATTAGGCTATTATTTCTTTATTATCCGAATTTAAAACTTTTATTATATAGGCAGGGATTTCGATTTTACCAGTACGGGGTTTCCCTAATCCTATACTGGCCTCTTTTTTTTTATTGGTCGAATTATAAGGGTTTTCTGCATTTTTTTAAAAACCTTTATTCCCTAAAGATAAATATTACGGAATATTCTTTTATATTTTTTTTCCAGGGTTAGGTTTATAATAATAATAATATAATTATTCCCTTTTATTTCGAGCTCCCCGATTAATACATTACGCTTTTTATTATAATATTATTTCTATTCCGTTATTATAATAAAAGGTATTCCCAATATTATTTTTAATACCCCTTTTGGATTTTTTTTAATACGAAAAAGTTTTATATAATACGTTTAGATTTTAAAAAAAATATACACCTATTGCCGTATAATTAAGATTAAATTAATTTTCTAATTATTATAACCGGAAAATGTAATTTACGCCTGGTAAACCTTAAAACCGTATTCTTAAGCGTAGGTTCGTTTTAAAATATTGGCTTTTACGCCTATATTTATAATAACCCTGGCCAGCTTATTTTTTGGCCCTCCTATACGTGTTAATAAGTACGGGCTTGGGTAAAGGAAAAAGGGGATTATTAAGGGGATTAATATTAATGGGTTAAAAATATTAATTAAATAAAAAATTACCTTTTCTCCCTTTAATATTACCGCTTTTAGGCCTTTTGGTAGGTTTATAAATAAAACCCTAAAATTTATATAATTATATTATTAATATAATTAAATACGTATAAGGTTTTTAAATTTTAATTTTTCCGGGGGTATATTATTAATAAAGCGTATTTTTATTTTAATTATTTAATAAATATTAGGCTTATTTAGGATTACCTATCGGTATTCCTTTGGCTTTTTACCCTTATAAATAATTTTATTAATAATTTTCTCCACCCTTATTTTACCTATTAATTTTTCTTATAAAATTATTTTTATAAATTATAATACTTATAATACCTTTATAATTATTAACCCGTAAGGCCTTTTTATAATTTTTATAAGTTATTTTTCCATTACCTTTTAAAAAATTAGGTCCGTAAACTTTAGGGGATCCTTATATTTATTACCTAAGGGCGCCTCTTTTTCCTCCTATATATTACGTTCCATTTTTTCCTTTATTACCCTTAATATTTTTTTATAACCAGGATCCTTTTTTTTTCCTTTAACGCTTTTTTTTTCCCCAACCGCTTTAACCTTATTTTCCACTTTTACTTTTTTTAAAAGCCTGCCTTATTTTTTTTTAATTCTTTTCTAATTATAATTAAAAACCGTTTATACTATTTTATTATAAATATTAATAATAATGGTTTTTATTATTATTTCCGCTTTTATATTTTCCCAATTTTCCTATAAATACTTTTCCACCATTATTATTTTACCTTTTATTATAATAAATGGCTAATTATTTTAAATATTATTATTTTTAAGGATTTTATAAACCTTATCGGTTAGGTTTATTTATAATTGGTATATTTAAAATACCTGGTTTTTCTTATTAATTAGGCCAGGCGTATTTTTTAAATATTAGGGGTTTCCCATAATTATATTTTAGGCCTTTTATACCCGATCGTACCAATTTTTAAATACCTTTTTTTATTTATAATACCGTAAAAATATTATTTTTATTAATATTTCTTTTATAATTATATTATTAAATATTTTAATAGGCCATGTATTATATTCGCTTTTTTCGAAATCCCATCCTGGTATTCGATAAAAGGGGTATTTATAAAGAACTTTATTAATTCGATTTTAAATATTCCATAAATAATTATATAATATATAATTATTTTCTAAATACTAATAATATTTTATTACCTTGGTCTGGTATTAAGGCCTTTTATTAAAATTAATTATTAATATGAGAAATACTTATATTTTTAAAATTTCCAAAAGGATTATACTAATTTTTTAGGGAAATTCGGCCTAAATATAATAAAGTTCTTGTATATAATCCCGTCCAGTTTAATAAATTTAATTAGGATTATACCCATGGTGGTTTTTGTACTAAGGCTTATTTCTTTTAATTTTACCATTATCCAATACCAGTTTTATTTTTTTACTTATTTTTTAATTTAATAATATTTATATATTAGCCACGCTTAAAATACTTAGCTTTTTAATTAGGTTTTATTTAATTACTTTGGGCAGGATTAATCGGTTAATAGGTATTTCATTATAGCGGTGCCGGAGGTATCCCCCGCTGCATTTATACCAAAGACCGGCGCCCGGCGCAATTGCTTAAATAATTAGTTTAAAGCCTTAAAATAATCCTGTACAGGATTATATAAAAAGCCAGGAGAACCCCCGGGATTTATAGGACTTTTGGGAGGGTAATAAACCATGGCGGCAAAAACTTGGTTATGGAAATATAATTACTATTTAATATATTATATTTTCCCCTAAATATTATATTATCGTTTAGGAATAATCCTGTATAGAATTATTCTATATTTTCTGGAGTATTATCACTCCTAAACCGGCAATTAAAGGTTTAACCAAACCAAACAGCTTGGTTTTAAACACCGACCATGCAGCGAGGTTATCAGACCTACTCCCCGCTACATTATTACTTTCTTATAATCGGAGCGCGGGCGGTAAATCGCGGGGGTCGGTCTGGTTCCTTTAGGCTATTTTGGTTATATTATTTTGGTTGGCTTATTAAAATTAGGGTTTAATAAGGTTATGCGCGGCTTCCTTAGCGCGGGCGGCGGTCCCTTTTTCTTTTTATTAAAACTTATTTCCAAATAACTTTATTATTTTTTTACGCTAATCCAAAAACGCTTTAAGCTTTTGGAGAAGTTCCTCGTGGGTTTTAAGGTATAGGTTATTATTTATAATCCTTATAAAATTATATAATTAAGCTTACGATATATTATTAAAGGCGTTTAGGAACGCGTTCGATAAAATAATATTATTAATATAACCCGTATGGTTTTTTTTATATTAAGCGAGCCGGCGTTTTTATCCCGCAATATATAACCGTTATTAATTAATATTTTTTATAAGCTAATTTTGGTAGGCAAAATACTTTAAATTTACCATATTACGGCTTTTTTAAAAGGTATCCCTATTTATAAATTCCATTTTTAAGGCCTTTTTTACTTTAATCCATATTTTTTTTATAATAAGCGATTCGATTGGTTCGGCGTAGGTATTAATATAATATTATATAATATAATTTATTTTTTACGCATTATTTATAAATATTGCTTATTTAAATATTCCATTTAATTAATACGTATATTAAAAGATATTATTTCCCTTAAATATTACGCTTCCCTATATACCAGGGAGCGGTAATAATAATCGGATTATAATATATTAATTTATTTTATAAGGATTATATTAACCAGTATTAAATATTATTTTTACGAATTGGCCCGGGAATAGCGTTTATTTTATGCCTTAAAATATCGGAAAAATATTCGTATTATATTTTGCCCGGGGTATTGGCGCAATAAAAGTTCTTAATAGCGGGATTTTAAGCGAGGGAGGGTTAAAAGGCGATCGCTTGGCTTTTTATTTACGTGGTAAGGTTTAAGCTTTATTAGCGTTTTCGGGTATTTTTATTTTCGAAAATCGTTTTTAGGCCTAAGGCCTATTTATAAGGCGTTTTTTACTTTCCTTTACCGTAACAGTGTTCTGGCAAAAAAGCCTTCGCCGCGCCTTATTTTAAAAATATAATATTATAAATTTAAATGGTAAAATGATTTTTTTTAAAAAAATAAAATAATTTATAAAAAATGAAAAAGATTATAAGAGTTAGGATTTAAACAGGTTTTTAAAGGGTAATGCAGTATAGGATTATTTTTCCTTAACCTTAGGTTAGAGAATTATAAACGGTCCCTTAAAATTAAAAATGGTGGTGGTGGTAATACTTTTTAGGCCTTTTAAGCATAATCGTGGGATTTTTATAATTCGAAATAAGGAATTTATATAATTTTCTTAATAATTACCTTTCTATTTTCCGGGTATTAGTATTATTCTTCCGGGGCCTTAATAAGTTTTATCCTTTATGTCCCGCGCCTTATATTAAAAGATTTTAGGCTTTATAAGCACACCGCTTTACCGTTCTTTTTAATCGCCTTACCCCTTATTATTAATTGGTCAGCTTCTGGTAATTATTAATTTACCGGTTTTTTATAAGGCCGGGCGTAATATTGGTTAATTTATTTAAGCTAAAAGGCCTCGCCTTATTTTCCCCTAAACTCCAAACCTTCCATAATTTCCTTACCGCATATTTATCCCCCCCTTTGGCCGCTTTTTTAGGTAAAAGAGATTGGGCGCCCTCGAAGGGGGTTGGGGAATTAACCATGGTTTTATGGGTAAAAGCTTAAAAGTTTAGCATTTATAATTTATAAATTATTATACTTGCCACGTTTTCCTTTAATTACGGTCCAATTATAATAAAACATGGGACCCCTAAACCTTTTCTAAATAAGTTTAATTTTCGAAATCTTTTTCTCCTTTTTTTTAATAAGGCTTATATAGGATTACCCTTATATTAAATTCCTTAAAAGGGAATCGACCTTAGCTTGGACGGGCGATTTATATTTTTTAAGCCCTTTAAGGGATATTTCCCTTAATATTTATTAGGTCGGGTACGGGGTTTAATATTAATAATAAAAAGTAAAATTTAATTTTAAAAACGGTGGGGGTTAGGCCTTTATTCGAAGAACGATTTAATAATTATAAAAAACGGTATTTATTTTCCCTTATATTTTAAAATGCTTAATGGTTTTAATCCTTTCTTTTTTTTATACCTTTTAAAAAACGGCAAAGGTATTTTATAATTCTTATTTTTTATTTACGGGGTTTTAGCCGGGATTATACGAATTATCCTTCCGCCATATAATTTTTAGGATTCTTTATAATCGTAATAAGCCCTTATAAACCAAGCCCGATTATTATATATTTCCTTTTACTTATAAGTAAAATATTAATATTATTTAACTTTACTTATTCTTTCCTAAATCGGTTTAAAATACCTCCGTAATTCTTACCTTAATATTATTATCCCCTTAACCGGAATTATATAAATTATCCCTTTATTATATAATTTTTGGGATTTTTTTTATAATTATAGGTAAGGTTATAATACGGGCCAGTTTAAAGGCGCCTTATTTAATTTTTAAACTTCCGCGGTAATTTTAACCAGCCCTAATTATCCCTTTTTTTTAAAACTTTTTTTAATAATATAAGGGCACTTTTATTATTTTTCCCCTTATTTTAAATTTAACCGGAATTATATAAATTATCCCTCCGCTACGCAGCTTTTGGAATCCTTTATAACCGTAATGCCCTCGGAGCTTAAACTGGGCTTATAAAAATGTTCCTTTTATTTAAAAATAAAACTATAATCCTACTTTTTTTTATACGTATTAACACTTTTAATAATCCCTTCTTTTATTCCTTTTATAACCGAGCAAATAAAGGCTTTTTCGCTATATTGCGCCTTAATTTTACGCCGGACTTCCGTAATATAATAGGGGTTTGATTATTTATTAATTTTTATTATTTTATTTACAGGGGTATAATAGGGGTATACAGTTTTGCTTAATATTCGAAGCCTAATCCCTTTTTGGCCTTCCCACCGCGATTATATACGCGCTTTTAATCGGCACCGGGCCTATTTCGAAATCGAATTCCTATTATTTGGCTTTAACCCTTATAGGTTTATAATACTGCCAGGATAATCCCATGGTACCGTAAAACTTCCGCATTATTTTTTTTAAGGATATATTCCCTGGTTTTTTCGTAATAATAAATCGTTTAAAGTATAGGTAATTGGTTTCCGAAAGGCTTTTAAGCTCCGTATATTATATAGGTTTACCCAGTTTTACTTATTATTACCCCTAATTTATTATACTTATTTTATCCTGGGGGCAATTAATTTTTAGCCGGATATTACGCTTTTATTATTATGGGAAAAAGATTGCCCCCCTTAAGGAGTACAATTTACGCAATTTTTTAAATTCTTATAATATAATATACTGGTCGGTCTTTAATTTTATTATAATATAAGTATCCGCTTCCCCTTTTTATAATATAAATATTATAAACTCCTTATTAGTATACCGTAAAAGGGTTTTTCTACCTTAATATAATAATTTCCGCGGATTCTTATTTATATTTATTAATATAATTCCGTACAGTATTATTCCCTAATTATAACCATTAATTTAAATTAATTAGGGGAAAAGAATAATAAAAAAATTCCTTAAATTTTAATCCTAAAAAACGTAGGCTTATTACCGAAATTTAAGTTTATAAATCCTGGTTAAACCTTTAAAAAATATAACGGGGAGTAGGTTTAATAACCTTATTATATGATCGGTGTTTAAAACCAAACTATTTAATTTGGTTAAACCTCCAGTTGCTTATTTAAAAATAGCAATACTTTAAAAAATATGGAATAATCCTATACAGGATTATTCCTAAATAGTAATATAATATTTAGGGGAAAATATAATGTATTAAATAATAATTATATTTTTATAACCAAGTTTTTACCGCCATGGTTTATTACCCTCCTAAAAGTCCCATAAATCCCAGGGGTCCTCCTGGCTTTTTATATAATCCTATACAGGATTATTTTAAGGCTTTAAATTAATTATTTAAGTAATCGCGCCGGGCGCCGGTCTTTGGTATAAATGCAGCGGGGGATACCTCCGGTACCGTTACATTATTTCTTATTTCCTCATTTTATTTCTATTTATTTTACTCGCTTATTATTCTACTTTTTTATTTTTATTTTTTTCACTCGTTTATTTATTTTAATTACTTACTCATTTTAATTGCTTCCTTATTTTAATTGCTTACTTATTTCAATTACTTACTAATATCATTAGGCTTAATTGGAAAGTTTTTTAAAAGTCTGAAAAATGTGGCTACAGGTTAATTTAAACTTATGCACTTTAGGTTTCCAGTTTTAATAAACGATTTGGCTTTAACCAATTAAACTATTATATTACAATTTACGTTATTTAATATGGGACCTTCTCTAATTTATAACTCTTCATCCCCCCCCCCCTTAATATTATATTCTTTAATATATAAAAATCGCATATCTACGCGTATTTTAAATAATTTCAAAAATTCCATTAATCTGTATATAAAAATCGGGGAAGTAAGCACATTTAAATTCGTTTAAAATATTCCATTTATCTGGGTATAAAAATCGGAAAAATAAGGCGATTTAAATTCTTTTTAAACTTTCCATTAATCTATGTATAAAAATCGAAGAAATAAGCCGATTTAAATTTATTTTAAACTTTCCATTAATCTGTGTATAAGAATCGGAAAAATAAGCGCATTTAAATTCGTTTAAACCATTCCATTAATCTAGGTATTAAAAGGGGAGAAATAAGCCGATTTAATTTTTTTTTAAATTTTCCATTAATCCAGTAATAATAATAGTAAAAATAATAAAAGATATAGTGGAAAAGGAAATAGTAAGGGATACATGTATTAATATTAAAATGGAAATATATTATTATAAATTATAATGGAATAATATTAAAAGTCCTTTTTTGCCAATCTAATACCTTCGCCTGCGGTGTTTTCCCCTTACTCCCCTTTTTAAAAATATTTCAATTAAATAAACGATTAAATGATAAACCCTTAAGGGTTTTTAAAAATAAAAAATAAATTTTAAAATATTAATAAAAATAGGTGGATTTTTGGCAAATTAAAAAATATTTACCCTATTAAACTTTTACTAACCGTGAATTTAAATAATATAAAGGTTTAAAATTATAATATAATGCTTAAATAAAATGTTAAAAATAAAATAATATTGTAAAAAAAAGCCCATATATAAAAGAATATTTTTATTAATATTATATATTTTATTTTATTTTATTTAGGCCAATACGGGTAAATATGCATATACCAAAAACCATATAATAATATACTTAGGTATATAATTTAACCGCCCCTAATTTCTTTCCTACCTTACGATTCCGTTTATAATATATTTTAAAAATAAATTATAAACCGCGATTAAAATGGTAAAAATAACATAAAAGGTATAATTAATAAATAATTATTAAAGTATTATTTTATATATTTTTATTTATTTTTATTTATTTTATTTAAACGTATATGGCCTGGTATATATGGTAGGTATATTTTTATTAAAATTAAATAAGAATATAATTAATTAAATAATTAACCTAATACCAATTTTTTCCCGCCCCACGATTATTTTTATAATAAATTTTAAAAATCAAGTAAAAAACGTAAATAAAAAGGTAAAAATAAAATACAAGCTGCGATTAATAAATAATTATTTAAATTATACATTATAAATTTTTATTTTTATTAATTTATTTTATTACGGCGGATACGGCCTGGTACGTATAATAGGTATATATTTATTAAAGTTATATATTAATATAATTAATTATATAATTAAACCGACCCCGATTTTATCCCGCTATATAATTCCGTTTATAGTAAATTTTTAAAAAAAAAATTATAAACCTAAATAAAATGGTAAAAATAAAATAAAAATTATAATTAAAAAAGAATTATTAAAAAGGTATTTTAAATATTTTTATTTATTTTCCTTTATTTTATTTAGGCAGATACGGCCTGGTGCGTATGGCAGGTATATATTTATTAAAATTATATAATAATATGATTAGGTATATAATTAACCGCCCCTAATTTTTTGGCCGCTTAATATTCCAACCGTAGTAAATTTTATAAATAATATATATAATATAAATAAAATCGTAAAATTATAGGAAAAGCTGTTATAAAAAAGCAATATTATAATTATACTATTTTTAATTTTTATTTATTTTTATTTACTTTATTTATTTTATTTAGGCGGATACGGCCTATTATATATAGCAGGTATATATTTAGTAAAGCCATATAATAATATAATTAGTTATATAATTAACCCGCCTTTAATTTTTTCGCCGCTTAATATTTTATTTATAATAAATTTTATAAATAATATATATAATATAAATAAAATCGTAAAATTATAAGAAAAACTGCCATAAAAAGGTAATATTTTAAGTATTATTTTTAGGATTTTTATTTATTTTTAATCCTTTTAATCGGGCGGATGCGGCCAGATTTATTATTGCCCATATATTATATAATAAAATTAATAATTATATAATTAACCCGCTTATAATTTTCCCAACTTTATTCGTAATGAATTTTATAAATAATATATGTAATATAAATAAAATCCTAAAAGTATAAGAAAAACTACTATGGAAAGGTAATATTATAAATATTATTTTTAAGATTTTTATTTATTTTTAATTCTTTTAATCGGGTGGATACGGCCAGATTTATTATTATTTATATATTATATAATAAAATCGATGGTTATATAATTAGCCCGCCCCTTAATTTTTCGCCGCAGCTTTTCGCCGCCTAACTTTATCCGTAATAAATTTTATTAATAATATATATAATATAAATAAAATCCTAAAAATATAAAAAGAGCTGCCATGGAAAGGTAAGTTTTATAAATATTATTTTACCGATTTTTATTTATTTTTAATCCTTTTAATCGGGCGGATACGGCCAAATGTATCATTATTTATATATTATATAATAAAATCAATGGTTATATAATTAACCCGCCTATAACTTTCCCAATTTTATCCGTAATAAATTTTATAAATAATATATATAATATAAATAAAATCGTAAAAGTATAAGAAAAGCTGCCATAAAAAGGTAATATTATAAATATTATTTTTAATATTTTTATTTATTTTTAATCCTTTTTATTAAATAAATACGGCCAGATTTATTACTACCCATATATTAAATAATAAAATTAATGGTTATATAATTAGCCCGTTCCCGAATTTTTTACCATAATTTTTCGCCGCCTAATTTTATCCGCAGTAAATTTTATAAATAATATATATAATATAAATAAAATTATAAAAATATAAAAAAAGCTGCCATAAAAAGGTAATATTATAAATACCATTTTACCGATTTTTATTTATTTTTAATCCTTTTAATCGGGCGGATACGGCTAAATTTATTATTATTTATATATTGGGCAATAAAATCGATGATTATATAATTAGCACGCCCCTTATTTTTTCCCGCCTAATATTTCCGTCCATAATAAATTTTAAAAATAATATTAAAAATATAAATAAAATTATAAAAATAAATAAAAATATAATTTATATAGCGAGGCGTTTAATAAATATTTTTATAAACTCCATTTATTTTAATTTAATTTATTACGGCGGATGCGGGCAGATTTATATTTACATTATAAGAAATGCATAAATATTTTATTATTAATCGTATAGGGTTTCAACCATATAAGAAAACCATATTAAATATATTTTTTAATTAATTAATAAGGTTATAACTTTTTTTTAAAATTATTAATAAGGGTTTTTAAATATTATAAAATAATTAAAAGGAGTTTTTTTATATAATAATTTTAATAAATATAAATGCAAAATTTTGTGGTATTATTTTTCGCCTAATTAGGAAGGACTCCACACTTTTCGACTTTTGAGCCAGTTCCCCCCTATAAGTCTTAATAATCCCTCACGGGCTTAATAATTTTAAAAAGCGAATACTTCGCTCGCTTACGCTCACTACGTATTCCCAATGATTATATACTGCTCGAGGTATTGCCTAAGGTGCTCCGCCAAAGAGGCGCCGAGCTGGAAATGCAAGCCATGTGTGTGTGGCTTAGGTCCAATGTGGAAAAATGACGCTTTTCAGCTGCCCCATAGCCACAATAGTGATTGTCTCACGTGATGATAAAGCTGGCAACCTAGCCAAGATCAGGAATCCAGAGCCTCGTTCACAACCAAGTAAACAATCTATCGCCAGCTCGCAAACTTTCGATTAATTCTCTACCTGTCTTCTCCCAGTGTGCTCTAAACGAATGGCCACGAACTCTCAATCATCCAGCTTCCTCCGCTCCATTCCAGGGCCATGGAATGCCGCCATAAGCGAATCACAGCCCTAGCTTAGTCTGGCAAACCCCTCCCTGTGTGTGGAGACAGTATGGTGTGGCGTTGTAGAATAATATTTGGGAAAAAGAGGCGCGGGAAAAATACTACCTAGCTTAATGTGTACGAAAAGAAGGAGCACTGACTGTCAAATTTATATCAACCTGTATCGGGAACTCCAACACACCTGTTGTGTGTTGAACGGTAACTTATCCTGCTCTGCCGAGCCGACCTTTTGTCATTGCTGTCCCTCTTGTCGTCTTTCTTCACATCGACAACAACCATTTCCTGAGCCGCAACTTCATAAACGCCTAATTCTGCGGGTGGAAATGGCAATCCCCCTTCAAGTTCATTTAGAATCTGTTGTTGTTGTTGTTGTTCTTCTTTGACCACAGATAACATGGAGTTGCCCCGGAGCTCGGCCCTGCTGTAAAGTCCCCTGGTTATGGATTCTGATTTCAACTCTTCTTCTTCCGGGCTTTCTATTCCCTTTCGAAGACGACGACGACGACGGAGAAAGAATACGAGACCTAGCACCAAGGTAACGAAGGCTATGCCCCCTGCAACCGGGCCGGTCGAGTTACGCTGTAGGGTAACATTTTCAATTATTAGCATCGAAGTAAGTATGAGTACTCAACCAAGTATCTGAGTTGGCCAACAGGGCGGATTTCAGCCCCTTGCGCTAGATTCGATCTGTTGGCGCCGCATAGCTCGGAGCCTTCCCTGCACTTCTCGTGTGGGCTGTTGGCAGCATCCATCCATATCATACCCGACGGGGATGGCCCGGTTATAGGGCGTGCAAAAACGGTAAAGATTTGATAAATAGGAGTGAATAAGCATATATTGCCATCATAATCTGGGGACTATTGCATACTACTAGTAATATGGCTGAGTCTCGTGTGTGTCCATATGGGAATCGCGTGTCATTTAGATAGTATGCTAACTTCAAAATCAAGGCTTCAGCGTTATATTCCGACAGTGTACTGTAGAACGATCAGACAGTAGACTCAGGGCAAAATCACGGAAATAATTATATTTCTTATCTAGGTAGCTCGGTATTGCACAGGCTCCCATACATTGTTCTGCATTAAATCATTCATCCATCATAGGGTCTCATGAATGATGATAACACTCAAAGGTAGTGCCGAGGACAAGTCATCGATACGAGGAACGCCCCGTCTTTGAATATATATTTCTCAGAAGCGCCATCCATTACATCAGCCACCAAACCCGAGCAGGGCCGAGTCGGTGGCGGCGTGCGATCTACGGAACACACCTATTCCCATCACCATCCACCAGCGGTCCGCCGCTCCGTGTTGAATGGCTATGGTGGGACGTAACCTCAGGCTCCTCGCACTCTTCCTCCTCGTTCTGTCCCGTTCCCATCGTCTTCTTCCCAATAATCATAGCAAGGACGTAAAAGAAGGTGCCGATAGCCAAAATCAAACTCAGCAACTGGCCCGTGCTAGCCACGTACTTGTGGTCTACATGAACCTTGTTGACACTGATCGTCACCTCCACGCTCGCGAGCGTCAAACCGAATGCGATCAGCACAACGACCGCCCAGATGAAATGCGCCAACCGCTCTTTCGCGCCCGACCTCGCAACCGGCATGTCCCCGTTCCTCCTGATGAAAATCCGGATGAGATTGACGGCCGCCACCATGACAGCAATGAGGACGCAAACGACGGCGGTGAGAACGCTAATGACGGAAAAGACCTTGAGAGCAGTGACGAACTTGCTGTTGTAGACGCTGATGGGAACGAAGATGAAGAGGACCTTGACGTCGCATCCGAAGTCTTGCTTCTTGCTGTTGTATCCGATTCCCTTCCAGTAGAGCCAGGGGGTGACAAGGACAAACATGCTCCACACCAAGAGACAACTTGCAATTGAAAGATCCGTCTTGTGGAACTTTCTCGTAAGCTGGCTCTTCTTTGTCGCTGGCTTCTCGCTTTGGTGATGGCCGTATCCCTGTTGTCGTTGGCCATATCTGTATCCTTGATCGTCGTGGTGGTGATGCTCGGTCGGCTGGTGATGTTTTCCCTTCCCAAACTTCCTCACCACCGTCCTCGGGACGAGCAACAACAGAAACGTCCAAAATACGTACGAAATCCCGATCCACCAGTCGATGATTACCAAAGTCTTCTCGCTAGTCGCATTGCAGCAGAGGTTTATGAACACCGCAAACGCGATCGCCGAAAGTGACAAGCGTACAGGTCTCAACGCGTCGGGCCTGGAGAGAAGCAGCACGAGGACAGCGGTCGCATATAGGATGTAGAAGGCGACCCTGATACCGATGCCAAAGACGTCCGGGTCGCCGAACTTATGGCATGGATGGTATGATTCGGCAGCCGGCTTGGCGCCGGTGACGACGTATTGGGTTAGGGATGTATAACCCATCGCGGCTTGAAGGTTGAGACAGCTAGAGAATCAGGGGAAAAGGCAAGATTATCCCAGAATTTTGGGTTTGAGGAAAGAGCGGCGAGGTGAGGGAGAAATGAGAGGAAGAAGGCCCGGTGGGAACATTGAGCTTCGGGATGGACGACAGGCTCTCTGAGAGCCTGGCATGTTGTCATCTCTCATCCGGGCATCATAACTACATAAGGCATTGTACCCAGCCACTGGGCACCGTAGGGCAGCATATAAGTTTCTTGATAGCAGGCATATATCTCACAGGACATCCAGCCACTAGGATGTCTCACATCCTCCCTAGGTCTTGTGACGTGTACCGCTTGACGCACGCCCAGCTTTCCAAATGGTCAATAATGCGCTGTGAACTTGCCCCTTTTGGGAGCTGTAGCGCCCCATCAGCAGCTCCAACCCTCCAATCCAGCCTTGCGCGCAACGCCCAGCCTGGCCGCGATTGGAAGAAAATCCGGAGGGCAGGCAGACTAGACCGGAACCACAGGGCCAGTGCCAGCGAAGGGCTGCATAGCGCATCACAAAAAATATCCACTTGCACATATCGCGTGCTGTTCCTCTCCAGCGGTGTAGGGTCCAAAGGTCTTGGGATGTGATGTTGATGCGACAATTTCCGCTTGTGATGAAGCAGAGAACCATTCAGTGTCTGACATGAGATATCAGTCCGCCCAATGAGGGAGTACGGAGAGGCGGGGTGACCCGAAATGGTTGGAGGGATGGTGAGAAAGCCGATTGCCAGGAACCTACACCTAAGCTTATACGAGAGCCGAGAGCTAGAAAAAAAAGATAAATAAAAGCTTTACTTGACCTTGCATGAACGGCGTCCTTGGGACTCGTTCTGGGCTGCTGCCGTTTCTCATTCGCATCGTTTCCCCCTAAACCTCTAGTTGCAATGTTGCCAAGACTTGTGGTATCAGCCATCGTTGGCGTCGCGTCAGCGCAACAATTCTTCAAACTCGAATCCAGAAAAGTGTTGCCGCGCGCATACGGATACTACAGCGGAGAGGGGTACCATCCCGAGTTTGGCGGCTGCAGTGCCGGTGTCGACTGCGAGGATGCCTGCGGTTCCGACTACCTGAGTTGCGACGCCGACACGGACCTTGCCTTGTTCTGCTACAACCCCGAGAAAGGACAACAATGCTGCAACGACGGCACGGGCAAGTCCTGCGACGATGGTTATCGGTGTCGACAAGGAGGTGGTCAGACGTGGTGCTGTCCAAGTGTAAGCATAGCTCCCGTGCTGCCGAGATGGTTGCGAAGAAGCATTGTCAGTTGACTCCCTCAACGCCAGGAACTTTCCGACCTCGAATGTGACGAGATAGCGCCCACACTCACGCCAGAGCCTGGAAGCACAACCCCGTCTTCCACTCCAACCCAGCCGGCAACAAGAGTCACCACCACCGAGCTGATCACCACGACGCTAATCGAGACGTTGTGGACAACCGTCGTCAAGACCGAAGCATCTGGCAGCTCCATCGTGACGGTCACAGAGTCGTACCAGACAACAATCGATGTCACTTCAATTTCCACCGTCATCGTCACCACCACCGAGGATGGGAATGGAGGTGCCGAGACCGATACTGTAACGGAGGATCCAGATGGAACCGGTGCGACCATCACCGTCACAGCAACACCCGAATGCACTGCTTGCGATGACGTTGGCACCGTTTCCGAAACTTGCACCACGACCAACGACCCAGGAACACCGACGCCGTCACCACCAACTTTGACAACTTTGACGACGCCAACACTGGGCGGCAACATGTCAACACCGACATCCTCTGGCAACTACACGCCTACGGTCCCTGTGACCGTCCCTACGGCGCAGGGTGCTCGAAATAATGTCCTGTCAACAACCGCTACAGTGTTGCTTGTCTCCGGAATGGTCATGTTGCTGATGAGCTAGAACAATGCGCGCGCACAGAAGTGAAGTGGGGGGGAACTTGATAATGTGGTAATGACCGGAATGTATATAATGATGAGGACGATGAATAATAGGCACAATGGTTAAATATGTACATGAGACTTCAAGCTTGCTGCATGACGGAATGTGATTATTATTGGAGAGAACCATGCTGTGGGGCCAGTCCGCGCTATACCGCTTTAGGAGACTAGCTCTTGAAGTTCGAGACCCCACGTTGCATCTTCAGTGACAGCACCGCATCCATTGATACCGCCCATCCCGTCGACCTACCCCCTAGCCCCCCCCCCCCCCTCTCCTCCTCATTCTTCCCCCCGAAATATCCATGTGGCGATCTTCCCTTACCCGAGCCTCCAAGGTGACCATCTTCCAGTCTAGAGCCGCAGTATCTTCATTTAGGAACGCCAGCACCGTCTCTCCTTCCAGAATGGCCCGCGACCCCAACACTCTTTCCAACTACGCCTCGTGGCTAACCAAGCACACGACGGCAAACTTGCGTCTCGACTTCGACAAGAAGCGGCTGTCCGGATCTGTGCTTCTAGAATTTGAATCTCTCACAAACAAGGAGAGCGATGAGATCATCCTCGATACCAGCTTCCTCTCCATCTCCAGCATCGGTCTCAACTCAACACCCGCAAAATGGGATCTCAAACCCCGATCGGAGCCATTCGGCGCCCCGTTGCACATCTCTGTACCCAATGGTGCTAGCAAGGGAGACAGGTTGATGGTCGACATTGAGGTTGAAACCACCGATAAGTGCACGGCTGTCCAGTGGCTCACCCCGGCCCAGGCTGGAGGCAAGCATCCCTACATGTTCAGCCAGTGCCAGGCCATCCACTGCAGGAGCTTGTTTCCTTGCCAGGACACTCCGGACGTCAAGAGTACCTTCACTTTCAACATCGTCTCTCCTCTACCCACCGTCGCCAGCGGCCTGAGCATCGCCACCAAGCCGGCCGAGGCGGGCGAGACACTCTATATGTTTGAGCAGAAAGTGCCCATCCCCGCATATCTCTTCGCCCTCGCCAGCGGGGATATTGCCACGGCCCCGATAGGACCGCGGAGCAAGGTGGCAACTAGCCCGTCCGAGCTCGAGGGCGCAAAGTGGGAACTAGAGGCCGACATGGAGAGGTTCATGGAGGTGGCAGAGAAGATTGTGTTCCCATACAAATGGGGTGAATACAATGTACTTATACTTCCACCCAGTTTCCCATACGGCGGCATGGAGAATCCCATCTACACATTTGCCACCCCTACCATCATCTCTGGCGACCGACAAAACGTGGATGTTATTGCCCACGAACTGAGTCACAGCTGGAGCGGTAACCTGGTGACGAACTGCAGCTGGGAGCACTTCTGGCTGAACGAAGGTTGGACTATGTACCTTGAGCGAAGGATCGGCGCTGCCATCCACGGCGAGCCGCAGCGGGACTTTAGTTGCATCATAGGATGGAAGGCCCTCGAGGACTCGGTGGAGCGCTACGGCGCGGACCACGAGTTCACCAAGCTTGTTATCAAGCTCGAAGGAGAAGACCCAGATGATGCGTTCAGCACCATTCCCTACGAAAAGGGATTCCACTTCCTCTATTATCTCGAGAGGCTGGTTGGAAAGGACAACTTTGACAAGTTCATTCCGGTGTACTTCACCAGGTTCTCGGGCAAGTCGCTAGACTCGTACGAGTTCAAGGCGACCTTCCTCGAGTTCTTCACTAGCCTCGGTGACCCTGAAATTAAGGCCAAGGTCGACGAGATCGACTGGGATGAGTGGTTCTACAAGCCCGGGTTGCCACCAAAGCCGGACTTTGACACTTCATATGTGGACATGTGCTACAAGTTGGTGGATGCTTGGAAACACAAGGTGCGTTTGATAAGCGCAAACTGAATTATGATGTACCCGTGGAACCTCACTAACATCAATCACAGCACTACAAACCCAGCTCGGACGACGTCAAGGACTGGTCAGCAAACCAGAAGCTCGTGTTCCTGGAAGCGGTCGAGAGGTTCGACCCTCCGCTATCCCCTCAGCGATGCCAGGAAATGGGTGCCAAGTACGATTTCCTGTTGTCGCAGAACGTGGAGATTAAGTCTGCCTACTACTTGGTGTGCCTGGATGCCAAGGACAAGAGCTCATACGAAGGCGTGGCGGAGCTACTGGGCACTATTGGCAGGATGAAGTTCGTGAGACCGCTGTTCCGCGGACTAAACAAGGTGGACCGTGATCTTGCGTTGAAGACATTCAAGAAAAACGAGGACTTCTACCACCCGATCTGCAAGGGAATGGTAGAAAAGGATTTGGGCCTGACGAGCTAGACGGGTGCGTAGCATCGATTTGTTGCGCATGCACGTTGATTTGCCGAGATATGAGTTTGGATGGTAACATGGAACAGTAAAATCACCAGCCGCGTGGGTGGTCGCACTTGAGCAATGAGCATCTGCCCCCCCTGTCCTGTGTGCTGTTTCGCCACCCTGCTCGCCTGTTTCGAGCAAAGGAAACCCCGCGTTACGATGAGGTGAATTTAGCTTTTGAACCCACGGGATTGTAGTGCTCCATCACGAGGAATTCTCGAGCTGCCAGGCAAATGATAAACCCAACCAGACGCGGAGCGTACAGCGTACAGGTCTACAGGTACGGGTTGTATTTGATAGGGCTGAAGGTTCTCGTGAGATTTGATGGCCGCGCAGGTGACCCGTGCAGGCCGCTGGGTTGGGGGACTGGACTGTGACAGAGGCGCAGGGACTCGGCAATGACGTCGATCTGGGGAGGTTAAACTCTGTCGCCGCAGCTTTCCTACGACGGCTGATTTCAGGCGACGTCTACATAGATCATGCGGGTTCCCACACGCAAAGCAACCCCGACCTATGAATACCCAGACAAGAGTCCGAGGACTTGAACCTGGGGCGCGAACAAATAAATTACAGAGATGAAAATCGCGAGTAGTAAGAGGAGAAGGGTAGGTAGAAGCCGTTTGAGCCATAGGCCGAAATTACTAGGTTATGCGCTGAAGCTGGGTGACATTGGTGCGTTGTACTTTTCAGCCAAGAAGGTGGGGAGGGTGTCGGAAGCCAGTTTCGACACGTGAACGCTGGGACGAAAATATCAACAGCTCTCGCTAAAATCACCCCATTCTCGCCGATAACACACCCACTCCGCTTCTTTGAGTCACACAGCGCACCTTCGATAAACGAGACCTGACTCTCTCCCGGGCGTTGCCCTAGCAGTAGAAGCTATGTCAAAACGGCAAATATTGGAACATTTCTGTGGTGAACCACTGCTTTGCAACCTGCAGGATGCGCGGTCGCGTCCCGCCGACTGTGCATGTCGGCTTTTTTTTTATTCGCAGAGTCTGCAACTTTGTTGACTGTCAAGTTCCAAGGTGCAGCATTTCCACCTCCCGCGCTGATATTCAACGTTAACAAACAAACAGTAGCCTTGGACCCGATCACTCGGGGTCTGGAAGCTCGACCTGGGCGGTTTCTCACTAGCGCCTTTCACTCTAACTCCCAACCTGCTGCACCTTCCGCGGTGTACTTGACCTGCTGCTTGGAACATTCCTAACACATCCACCACCACCACCCAGTCTTTAGAAACTGCAGTTGCCGTAGCCAGTGGGTAGAGATACCACTTTCCAGTTTAGTTTTGGCTTCGTGCTTTCCTCTTTCCCCCGGAAAGTTTGCGGCACCTGCCTTTGCAGTGGCCGGCCCTTCGTTCGATGCCGTCCTAACTATCCACCGCTCTTCGCTCGCCCTTCTCCTAACCCGACCCGCATGCCTTCGACAAACCTTGACCACTCCACAAGAGCATTTTTTTCCGTCCTCGCAGACCTGAAGTGTCGACCGATTTCTCACTCTCACCCACTCAATCATTCTTTAGCCGGCCGTCCATACAAATACTTGCGCCATGGCTCCCCCAGCAGGCGGCGGCAACATCAAAGTTGTTGTTCGCTGTCGCCCGTTCAACTCGAGAGAGATCGACCGCCATGCAAAATGTGTGGTGGAAATGAAGGAGAACCAGACCGTCATTACTCCTCCGCCAGACTATCAACACGTCGGGAAGGGTGCAAAGGACCACGGTGCCAAGGTGTTCGCCTTTGACCGCTCATACTGGTCCTTCGCCCGAGACGCCCAAAACTATGCAGCGCAGTCGAACCTCTTTGACGACCTCGGCAGGCCTCTGCTGGACAATGCATTCCAAGGCTACAACAACTGTATTTTTGCCTATGGGCAAACAGGCTCCGGCAAGTCATACTCGATGATGGGGTACGGCAAGGAGCATGGCATCATCCCAAACATTTGCCAGGACATGTTCAGGAGGATAGAGACAATGCAGGCGGACAAGACTCTCAAGTGCACGGTCGAAGTGTCCTACTTGGAAATTTACAACGAGCGAGTGCGCGATCTGCTCAACCCTGCCACCAAGGGTAACCTCAAGGTTCGCGAGCATCCGTCCACCGGCCCCTATGTCGAAGACCTCGCCAAGCTTGTCGTCGGAAGCTTTCAGGAGATTGAGAACCTCATGGACGAGGGAAACAAAGCGCGAACAGTCGCAGCCACCAACATGAACCAAACATCGAGTCGGAGTCATGCTGTCTTCACTCTCATGCTCACCCAGAAGAAGTTTGACACAGAGACAAAAATGGCTATGGAGAAGGTGGCCAAGATTAGTCTTGTCGATTTGGCAGGCTCCGAGCGTGCTACATCCACCGGTGCGACTGGTGCTCGCCTGAAGGAAGGAGCCGAGATCAATCGTTCGCTTTCCACGCTGGGTCGTGTCATCTCTGCACTCGCCGAGTCTTCGTCGGGAAAGAAGAAGAAGGGCGGCACCCAGGTTCCATATCGAGACAGTGTTCTGACCTGGCTACTAAAAGATTCGCTGGGTGGAAACAGCATGACGGCCATGATTGCTGCCATTAGTCCAGCAGACATCAATTTTGACGAGACGCTAAGTACGTTGCGATATGCCGACTCCGCCAAACGAATCAAGAACCATGCCGTCATCAACGAGGATGCAAACGCCCGCATGATCCGGGAGCTCAAGGAAGAACTTGCCCAGCTTCGCAGCAAGCTTGGCGGTGGAGGCGCCGGCTCGCTCACCAGCCCAGGAGGAAGCATAGCCAAGCAGATGAATATCGATCCCAGTTTACCCCCAGAAAAGCAGATGATTGGAATTGCGCAGCCAGATGGATCCGTCAAGGAGGTCTCTAGGGCCGAAATCACCGAGCGTTTAACACAGAATGAGAAGCTATTGGAGGAACTGAACCAAACGTGGGAACAGAAGCTGCAGCGCACGGAAGAAATCCAAAAGGAGAGAGAAGCCAGCTTGGAGGAGCTGGGTGTCAGCATCGACAAAGCGCAAGGCTACATGGGCATCTCGACACCCAAAAATACCCCCCATTTGGTCAATCTCTCGGACGATCCTCTTCTGGCAGAGTCGCTTGTCTATCTGCTTCGGCCCGGTACCACAGTCGTGTGCAATGCGCGGTCATCTCCCAACGAACCACATAACGAAGTCGAGCCCCGGCATATCAAGATGAACGGCTCCAAAATCATGCCCGAACACTGCTCTTTCGATCATGCCGCGGATGGCAGTGTTACTCTCATCCCGAACGAAGGCGCCAGTATTATGGTGAACGGTAAACCAATAACAGAGCCCAAGAAACTCAATTCTGGAAACCGCATCATTCTGGGAGATTTCCACATTTACCGATTCAACCACCCAGCCCAGGTCCGAGCCGAGCGAGCAGAAGCCCGAAACGAGCAGCGCGACAGCCTTTTGAGGCAGTCGATTACTGTCAACCAACTTCAAGCCCTAGAGAGAATATCCCCGACGCCTAGTCCGCGACCAATGGGCCACGAGCGTTCGTGGAGCCGAGCAGACAGCGATATTGGCGAGAGCCGCCCAGACTCTCCAGCTCCGTCACGGAACGGGCGAGATTCTGAGTGGGCCCTTGCACGGCGAGAAGCAGCCCCTGCACTTCTGGGTCTGCAAGGGCAAACCTTCGCCAAGCTTACGGACGAAGCACTAGATGCCCTGTACGAGGATGTCGCAAGGGCAAGGGAAGCTCGTGCTGAGCGTCGAGAAGAAGGCGACGAGGACGGGGACTCGGTTTCTTCGCTGCCGGTGAGGGACAAGTACATGTCTACCGGGACTATCGACAACTTTTCGCTCGACACCGCGTTCACGGGGCCGTCGACGCCAAAGCAAACCGAAGAGGAGAGGCGAGCAGAGCAGGAGCAAATACACGAGCAAATCGGGAAGGCAAGAGAAGAGATTCTTGCTGCCAAAGAACTGGAGATGGAAGCCATTCGACAAGAGTACAAAGCCAAGCTAGACGATATGGACCCACTGAAGAAGCCTAGACCGAAGGGGAACCCGGTTCTCTCTCTCAGAGAACGAGAAATTGGAATGGGCGTGGTCAAGTTTTGGCGCGGTCGACGATACGTAAACATGGCAGAGTCCGTTCTTCAGCATGCCTCGACACTCAAGGAAGCGCAAATCATGAGCCACGAACTAGATGAGCACGTAATATTTCAGTTCACGGTTGTTGATGCTGGACACGCCATGTGCTCCACGTACGACATGATCCTCAAGGACCTTGACGATAACGACGACATTGCGCTGGAAGAGGCGCGGAAACCATGTATAGGCGTCCGTGTGATTGATTTTCGGCACGAGCTGATTCATGTCTGGAGCCTCGAAAAACTCCACGAGCGCGTCCGGTTGATGCGACAGATGCACCAATACTTGGATCAGCCGGAATATCTACAGCATTTGAGCCTCGACAACCCCTTTTTGGAGAGTTCGATGCCGAGGTACAGCTTGGTGGGCGAAGTGGACGTCCCCTTGCAAGCCGTTTTCGACTCTCGGGTCCAGGATTTCACGCTCGACGTTGTGTCGCCGTACAATACCCATGTGGTAGGCATCCTCAAGCTTTCCCTGGAGCCTTCCAGTGCGCGAGCGCCCAACAACACTCTCAAATTTAACGCAGTTCTGGGGCAGATGGCAGGGTTTGCCGAGCGAGAAGGAACAGAGGTCCATGCCTTGCTCTATATCCCGGGTGCCTCCGAAGAAGGCGGTAGCGGCTGCTTGTCAACCCAGATGATTACCGATTTCGACGAGAGCCCCATCCACTTTGACAGTGTTCACTCCATGACGGTCCCACTGCTCGGCGCCCCCGATCTCCATATGCGCATAGCTGTCTTCGCCAAAGTGACCAATATCCACCTTGACAAGCTGTTGAGCTGGGATGGTATGCGAGACTCGGTGGTTCACGACAAGCCAAAGGCTGCCCGCATAGCCGAGTCGCAGTTCTACACAGAAGAAAAGCACGATATTTTAGCTCGTATTCAGCTTCTAGAACCCCAGACCGACGGCGAGTACCGGCCAGTCGACGTTGTTCAGGCGAATGATTTAGACGCGGGCGTCTTTCAGCTGCGGCAAGGTATTCAGAGTCGCATCGCACTCAACCTGTCCCACAGCTCGGGAGATGGCTTGCCATGGGACGAAGTTGGACGAGTCCGTGTTGGCAAGATTCAGCTAGTCGACCCGTCGGGGAAGACACCGGATATGACTGCGACCCCGGACGTCGACCTACGTTGCAGCAAGCCTACATTCAAGGAACATGCCAACGGCACTCGCAGTGTCACCCTTTCGGCCGGCTGGCATGCGGGCGACCACGAGTCACTACTGCTCCTACGGGTGACGGCAGAACGCTATCGAGTGCAAATAATTGTCAGCTGGGAAGTAAACTCGCCAAAGCTGGCGGAGCCCATGCGATTTTCTGCCCCAGTCCACCTCCAGATTGTTCCCCTCACTTACCAACGGCAGCAGTCAGTCATTGGTGGATTCTTCAAGACTGCCCGCTTCGTCCATTCCACAAGTCGCATGTTCACACTCACCCTCAAGCCAGCACCGCTGAAAAGAGTTGGCGAGCTGTGGCGTATGGACAGCCAGCACGACTATGTCAAAGGGGAAGAAATGCTGGCTGCCTGGGCTCCGCGTGGTGTGTCCCTGGTGAGGGACTTTATCGCAGCCAAGATGCGAAGGGCGAGGGCGAACGAGATCGCCGGTTCACAACGCGTATTCCGGAAAATTGGGCTTCCGGAACCAAGAGCCCGACTGGTGGATGATGACATTCCACTCCCGCGGCTGCCAGACGACGACGAGGACGATATTCTCGAGGACACCCCAGAACCATCCCAGCAGTCGGAGCCGGAAGAAGAGCCGTCGGAGGAGGATCTTGCAGACCCGCCGCTGCCGCCCGAGCCTGGATTAACGCAAAAGGAGAAGCGACTGTTGACGAAGATTATGGATCTCTGGCAAGGCCACCGCGATCCTATTTACCGTATCCTGCGACCATCCAACACAGAGCCGCCTCACAATGGTGTTGCCCCAGAACCACCAGCCCCGCCCGCCCTGCTAGCTACCATTGTTCCCGTCTCCAAACACCCGAAAGTCATGAAGTGCGGATACCTCCTGGTGCCGAACAGCGATAGCACCCGATGGGTCAAGCGGTGGGTTGAGCTCCGCCGGCCATACCTTCACATTTACACGGTCAAAGATAAAGAGGAGCTGGCCATCATCTCCCTCCGGAACTCGCAGATCGACTCGCAGCCCTCTGTGCTAGCGATGTTGCACGGCCCTGGTGGCGACTACGACATTCCCGACGACCAAGCGAGCGAGGTGTATCGTCCACACACAAACGGAGCCGCTGCTGCTACAAATGGAAATGCGCAGCGAGGTAGCACCCTAAGCGGTCTGGTGTCCAGCTTGTGGAGTGCCAACACCGACGGTCAGCGGGGAGAGTCTGCGCCGAGGCTATCCGAACGGGTATTGGGAGGTGTGTTTGCTATCTAC
Source organism: Zalerion maritima (assembly GCA_022664585.2). NCBI lineage: Eukaryota > Fungi > Ascomycota > Sordariomycetes > Lulworthiales > Lulworthiaceae > Zalerion > Zalerion maritima. The sequence goes on along the minus strand of JAKWBI020000244.1, from coordinate 39,827 downwards.
GGTAAAGATAATACTTGGCTCCTTGCTGCTCCAACAGCAGAAGCCAAGTCGGCGTGGATCACCAAAATCGACCAATCATGGACGATGAGTCCTGGAAGCAGCATCGCGTCGACCCCGAATATGCGGGACTTGGCAAGTCGGGCTGCCAGTCCGCTGCCTGGGTCTGTGCGGAATGTGTTTGGATTGGACTAAGATGGAGGGAGCGCTTTTCTTTTTGTACTATACCACGTGATGACAGCCATTTTCGTTTATCAAGTTTTGGGGTATTCCTGAAGGAGTTGCCAAAATGCATTTGTTTTCCTACATCCGTTCCTTTTTCTTAACCTTCGTATGGAGTTTTCAGAGCGGTGCGGCGACATTCCTTTTCGGCTCTTTTCAGGGGTTATTCCTTCATTTCGACCAGGGCACTCCCCAGGAGGTGAAAAATCCTAGTGTGGTTTTCGGATGTTCGTTCCGTTCCCGGCTGATTTTTGGCCTTTCTATTCTTGTTTTAACTGCTCGATACTTTCCTTGATTTAAGTTTTGGGAACACCGATGGGCCGGGCATTTGATACTTGGAGTTGGCCGTGGTTTGAGTTGCTCGGCGACTACCATGTTGCCTATTTACTTTACCTGCTGATATAAATCCCCACCCTTACTTCCTTATTATTAGGTATTTCTTTTGTCTTGTTCGAGAAAGAGCGAGGAAGGGAGTCAAGCTCGGGTCCTTTTGCTGCGTGGTTTAGAGAAGAAAGATAAGAGGATGATTATATCGATATACCCCACCCCACACTATACTATGCCATTATATTTTATATAGCGAATCGAATATTTTTGGTTTGATTTGAAAGCAAAGCAAGAACGAAACCACCCCCCCCCCCCCCCCACCAAGGATCGAATAACAATATCAATTCCAAGACGTTTTTACATACATACACACACACTTATTCTTTTGAAAATGTATTTCGTTTTCGTTTCCGTTTCCGTTTCCGTTCCTTTTCTTTTTCTCCCTTTTTTTGCAGTACCTTGGAACTTCAAAATGGTCGCTTCCTTTGTCTATTCCTATCGTTTATCAATTTCTGAATCTTGATTTTCATTTCCTCCCTTCGTACCTCGAGAAGAGGAAAATAAAAAAAGAAGGGGGGCATTCGAATATTAACAAGTTGCTTTGTGGAGGCATCACTGGAAGGAAGCATTGCTGGAAGCATCCATACTTCGACACACACACACACACACACACACACTGCTGGTGCGCGCGCCGGTATCGATACGTCTTCCTCCGTACGAACACGCGGGCAGGTATCGTCAATATATGTAGTACTAACGAACTAATGTAGTACTGGATTCTTGTCGAGTCGGCTGTTTAGATCAGACGTGCAGTTGGGCCGCAGGGCTAATACTGAACAGGCTGTGATTTTGTTTTCAATCCTCGAGCAGGCAGGCCTGTGTTGGCAAGTAGCTCGCGGGTTTCGAGGTCGGTGTGCTTCTATTGCAGGCCGGCATCAAGCATGCTGCATATTATACATACATGTCATTCATATTCTACCTATGCGCCAGGCATTAAGCAGTGGTTTAGCTAATTTCCGTCTCTCTATCTCTCTCTCTCTCTCTCTCTCTCTCTCTCTCAAGCACACCTTTCCCTGGCTTCTGGCCCATCCAGGTAGGTACGCATCCATCTATCTAGATATCGAACAGCCCGCCGAAAATACCCGTTCTATACCCCGGACGACCCCCTCCGTCCAGCCCCCCCCCCCAATGAACTCTCATCTATATGTCCCATGATGTCCAGCAACGCTATGCTCCCCGGAACTTGCAGCATGCGGATGAGAAACAAAGAAGAAACAAGAAAGTACGAAGTGCGCCATTACATGATTGCATCCCCAGAAATGTCCATCGCCGCCAACGTTCAGACGAGATCTCGGAAGCCCTATCCGCCCCGCCGCCGTTGAGCAAATCAACCTGGTCGACAGCCGTCCCAGATGCAGACCATGGCCAGCTAGTCACCCTCACTAGGCTTGGCTGTGTCCAAAGTACCAATAGCCTCGGTCTCCTCGACCATCCTACGATCCATCACGTCATCTGCAACGACGGCCCCGTCACCCCCCTATCCGGAGACGTTGGCTTCTGCCCCAGCACAACGACAATCCTCATGTACGCATGGACATTCTTATCCCTCAGTCCCCTCCTCACGTGGAGAAGCCTCCCCTCGACACGCTTCTGATTCATATTCCTATACCTCGTGTACAGGCCCAGGCTCATCGCGCTGAGCCCCTCCAGCATGTTCTCCTCCCACATCCTGCCGACCCTCCGCTCAAGCCGCGTCAGGTTGCCGCCGCCTCCCCAGTCGTTGAGGGGGATCCTGAAGGCAAGCTCCCGCACGTTCTGGAAGCCCGCCTGCTCGTAGCTCTGCCGCGCCGTCTGCGCCATGAGGACGGGTCGCTGTGCCTCGTCTGCTATCTCGGACATTTCTTGGACCCAGACGAGCGGTTGGAAGCTGTCTGGCATCGTGCCGTCGTCGCAGTAGACCCACGGGTCTAGCTCCTGGGATTCGAACCAACCCCCGGGGTTCAGCTGGGCGTACGCTTGCGTGCACACGTCGGTGCAAAAGTCCGACCAACAACCGACAGTCATCCGTGTGTGGACGTAGTCGTAGAACAGGGACGGGTGCCACGGAAGGGAACTATACAAGCAAATAACAGTTAGACTCTGTGCACCAATCCAGTGAAACACGTCTCGATCGGATGATGGAACGCCCTCTCGCAACCGGGGCTCCTAATGGACATCGAATGATTATTATGTGGACTGCTTCAGCCGCGAAGGAGAGGCCGGGTGGCTTCGTCGTCCGACACGGACCAAGTGCCAACGGCTTTTCGACAATACCACCTGCTGGAACTCCTGATAAAACTGGACTCCACCGCGTGGCAGGCAGACCCCAGCGGGGACTGGCTTCGGTGGCAAGAGGGAGATTGTGAAGATGCTAGAGAACTCACCCATCCTCAATACAGAAATTTACGTTCGGAGGGACATGTGTGGTCTGTATTGGCGATAGATCTGTGGCCCGGATGGTAGAAAGCGGGAATTTGTCGCCCATTTCGATGGCCCATCGACCAGTTCCCGTTCCGATGTCCAGGATAGTGCCAGGATAATGCTGGCGCGACCATGGTGCGAAGAAGAGGCGGCCCCCAAAGAGAACTGATATGCATTCGTATTGCAGCTCGAGTCGTTCCTTCTCCCGCTCGTCGTTGGGATATGGATATGCTTTTCGTCCCGACAGTCAGCAACACGGCATCTTTGATTTGGGTGAGAGGCGTAGGTAAAGAAGAACTAACATCCTGCTTGGTACGAATGGTACGTTCTCCCATTTTCCTCCTGGACTCCAATGATGCTTTCGGTAAGGGATTCGGTATCTCTAGGGGCCTGTCATTAGCACGAGGCTATACGATAGCTGAACTCTTCTGTGACACTAACTCGTCGTTTGTGGAGCCCTATCGATGCCAGAGGCATTAGCAAGCCTAGCAGCCTAGGTCATTTAGGGACTTAGTCCAATGTTGCAATTTAGGTAGTACGCGGCATGGTGGCAATTTGAGCCACGGGAGTAGTTAGGAGCTTTCTGCCAATGTTTTCGTGGACTTACTTGGTATTCGCTAGTAAATGAAAAGTCTCCGCTCGGGGGTGGAAAGTTTCCCGACATGGCGATAGCTGAAGAAAAGGGGGGGGGGGGAAGACCAAAAGAGTGCCTATTAGGGAATTTGGTGGTTTCGAAGGAAAGAGACAGAATGATGAAAGCCAAGTGAAAGGTCGAAGTATATGTGAGAAAAGAAAACGGGAGCGACGCCAGGGCTGGCAAAGGTGGATGTTATGGAAGGCAAGAGATATTCCAGAAGAAATTACCGGCACTGCCACGTCATGAAATAGATAGGCCCTAAGAAATAGTGACCCAAGGGCTCGGTTACGGCCCTGTCCCAGCGCCCAGGCGGCTGGGGAGAATCAACCGGCAAATATATCTCGTGCGCTGCTGTATGTCACGTCACCTTTTGGGGGTCTGCGGCAAAGAAAGCTTAGGGACTGCCTCCTTGTTTTCCAGCCAATAGGCCCTGTCAAGCGCAGCTGACCCGTCCCCTCCCAGATGTCAAAGGAGCCAGCCGATAGGCACTTGGGGAGACGTGCAGAAGATGATCCAGAAGCCCGGGACAAAGTAGGGGAAGGGCCTTCGGGGAAAGACAGGAGGCGAGGACCCACGAACCGGCCAAGTGGAAAGCCGGGTGAGTGGACACCGGACAACTACCCGCAATGGGAACACTGCAGGCAATGGTCAATGGGAAGGGAGGTCTGCAGTCCTCCTTGCTTCCGCCGGTGTTTGCTTAAGCTGGGACGGAGGGCTTGTGAAGAAACCTGGCGGGAAATTAATCACAAAGAGGTGTGGCACACGAATGATGGTTTGCTGCGTGTGGTGAAATGTCCTTGTCTGGATTTTTCGAGTATGGTTGAGTAGTTGGACGAGGCTTGCCTAAGCGAAGTGCGTGCCTGCAGCCTTTGCATATATGGTGGTGTTGCAAGTTGAGGGCAGAGAAAGTGTGTGCAGAGACGGTCAGACAACATGCAAGGAAGTATATGCGGTAATCGGCTGCCAGACTTATTGGCTTGATGCGCATCACCCAGTAAGTGGGACTCGTGGAAGGAAGGCGGGAGGAAGGGCAGGTTGGCGTTTTGGTGAGAGACATGTGTCTGGCGTGGATGGGATGGCATGGGATCGCGTGTAGTGAGTGGGCCCAGCCTTGATGCTGGGATTTGGGAGGAGGGTCAAGGCTCGAGAAGCTGCATGAACTAGCTAAAGGGGGTCAGCTACTTGGGAGAAAACGATTGGGAGCCGGGCCTTGAGTGGCTGAGGCACTTGGAGATGATGGGTTCGATGCCGAGCAAGTTGCTTCTTCACCTTCTCTTTTCATGGCCAAGAAGAGGATGCATGGGGCTGCCAGCTCCGTGGTTGGCACATTAGGCCCCGGACGAAGTGTCTGGTTTCTACACCTTGCATAGAGACACAGCCAATGCCGTCTCATCAGCCACATCCCCCTGGGAGGGGCTAAGGAAGAACAGCCTCTGATTGGAGAGAGAAAGTATGCATGGAGCGCGAGAAAGAGAGAGATGCAAGTACCTGCTGGGTAGAAAAAGTATGTCCAGCTTCACCGCACATGGGGGAGTGGGAGCCTGGGAGTCGAGACCTAGCAGGTACTAAGAAAACAAGACGAGGGGTCCGAAGGCAGAGGCCGCGGGCTTGAGAGGCGTCCTGATCTGATGTCGGCACAAGAACAGGAGGGATGGAAGCGGGTGCTGCGCGGATATGCATATAGTATGGGTGCAGAATGGATGAGAAATGGACGGATAGGGCCAAGAGCAGCCTGGCCTCGGGTGCTTAACACCGGGGCAGGCAATTAGGCCGGGCAGTGCTCCGTCTTTTCTACCCGTTATCTCCAAGTGAAGGTATAATAATGCATTCAAGACATTGTGGTTGTTCCTGTTAGGTCTACAGCCCAACCTGACGGGCCGTTGCTTCCTTCTCTACCCGCCGCTAACAGGTACGTAATAATTATCACCGTTGTACATGGTCATGGCTCACGGGGGTGCCTTCCAGTCCTCGGCTTCCAGCTCTTCCGTTAGGGTAGGCGCACTGGATGCTTGTCGACCTTTCCCTGCGGTATGGGCTTTGATAAGCGAAAGTATTGCAAAACAACCTGCTGCTGTATTTGTAGCTGGCCGCGGTGCTTCTCCACAGCTGAGCGTCCAGACAAACTACGATACTTTCACCCACCCCCTGAACCTTGCTATAGTGGCAGGGTAGGTCCACATGAAGTCTAGGGTTCCTGTGGGATGATGCTGATATCGCTCCATGCCAATCTTTGAAAAGAATATCCGAGCCGGAGCAGCTCTCTTCTCTGGAAATTTTGCTTGAAGGTCAAAAGAATTGTGGGAACTTCGGAGGACAAGGACCAAGATGATGGGGCTAATTTTCCGTCACTCCCAATGGATGGATGGATATCAACGCTTCCTTGCCTGGCGCTGTAACGCACCTGGCAGGCAACAGACCGTGCCACGGTGGAGGGGCATTAGCCGGAGCCAGGACTCCCCTCCATAATAACGCTTTCTCTTCTTTTCTCCCGTCCAACGCATTCGGAGCTTCTGGAAAGTCGAGCTGCCCCCCATCTGCCTTCGGACATGGCGCCACAGAAGCAGTTTGGATGCCATTGATAGACTGTGATACCCGCATCTTTCGCGCAGCGGTTTGTGGGCTTCAAAGTCCACATGTGCCGGCTCATGAGTCTGGTATTGCTCCTGCTCTTGATCCATCATATTCCGCCCTCGGCTTGGGGACTAGGTATTGGCTACTGTGGGCGAAGTGCTAGGTTAGCCCTTGACAGACCAAGGAGGAGGTTGTGGTGGGTATGGACGCTGCCCCACTTGAATGGTTCCTTTGGCGGGAAATATCCAGATGGTACGCTGTGCGCCATGGCTGGGATGGCTGGGATGGCTGGGGGTGGTGTCTCTGGCTACCTGGGACTCCTCATGGCTGTTGCATCGTCATGTCTCGTTGTGGAAAGTCGTAATCCACTGGTCACTTAAGATCAAGAAAGGGGAAATGATATTGAAACATTATAGTCGACGTTTTCTCCGGCTCCATCCCCTTACCCACCTTGAGACTCTCTCACCCTTGCCCCCGTCAAATCCGGTTGGGGGCGGGTTGCGACGAGGTTGCGATGCGCCGGGACGAAATTGTGAGAGGCTCGGCAAGTGGTCTCGCTGTCCACAAAAAAAATGGATTGGCAGGGCTTGCAAGGTCAACAGTCAAGGTCAGGTCCCGACCGAACGGTCCTCACCCACCTCCACCCTCTCATTTCTCGGCAGATTGCCCGCTCACTTCTTTTTTCGGGGGTGCTTGCCATGTCACTGGGACGGGTCGACTGCGACAAGTTGGGGGTTCGAAACAACCCAAACATTCTCCAGCGCTGTGGGTCGCGCAATCCTTCTTGTGCTCCTGTGGCTGATGGGGGTGCCGGCGAGCCGGTAAAAATCCCGCCCCTCCCATTCATCATCTGTCCCTACTCATCCACTCGACATTTCCCCTCCCGCTGCTTTGGTTTCTGGGTCCGGGTGGTGTTCGTTTGCTTGCACTTGATTTGTACTAGCGAGACACAGCGGGCAAGCCAGTGTACGTACTGTACAACAGGACGCGTCTGTGTGTACATGCATGTACCTTCCCAGCCTTATTCTACTTGTGATAAGGAGCCACTACCGGGAGTTGAGAGAACACATTGGCTCCAATTTGCTGCTGTACAGCCGTCGTCGGCGATCCATTGTTGGGTGTCATTTCTCCATCTGGCCGCCGTTCACATAGCCGTTTTTTCCGCCTGTCGGGGTGCCTTCAGCAGTTGTGTCCTTACCATGGGCTGCGACCGTGAGCACTTGCGAGACGAGATGAGTGGAAGGCGTCGTTGTGGTGGCACGGTACACCCTTGTACCAAAGAGGGAAATCCGTGTGCTGGACTGGATGACAGCTGTCATACCCCTCATTCGAGCAAAGGGGAGACGCTCACCGTGGGGTGTCTCCGCCCCGCTTTTACCTACCTTGGTTGGTGTTGAGCAAATGCGAGGTGGTAACCTACAGCACCCATTATGCGGTCGCCCAACCCTTGATTTCCGCCCGCCGTCCAAGACAATGTCTCGCCTTTCTGCTGTGCACCCGGCCTGTAACCTTATGCTGTCTCCTGGGACGAGGAACAATGCTAAAGGACTTCAACAGAACGCCGGGGGTGAGCCAAGTCTGAGGAAGCAATCCTGGCAAACGGCAAACTTTGGCTGGTCCATACGTCGTTGCTGTTGGCTACCCCTCATCCTCTACCGCTGGTTCCAAACTGGTCCTGCATTCATTGTCCCAGAGTAATATCCCCCCGCATGTAGCTTCTTGCAGCTGCACTATCCATGCTGGAGTCTCTAGTGCTGTTTCTTTCCGGAATTGTCTGATAGCAGGAGGTTGGTGGGGGCAAGAAACAAGCTCGAGCAGCCAAGCCAGCTAAGGAGCGTGGGAAGCGCGCTCAGAATTCCACGGAAGAGGATTTCAACTTCCAAGAGACACAGTTGTGCGGCCCCAAACCTGCTGTCCCGCGTGTATGATATGACTGAAACAGATTGCTTCTTTTCCGTCAAGTTGGCATAAGGCATATAGGGGACACAACACCATCCAGTTTCCGTCGGTGCCCAAGATAAGCAGTCAACCCACGATAAGTCCGGAACGATTGGTATGGACAGTCGGGGTTCCCAGGCGCTCGAGTTTCCGGGAATAGACAATTTCATAAGATTTTGGAATGCGCTGTCTCCACCAGTCCTGCGATAATTTGCCGATGAAGAAGGCTGATAGAGCCTCCGAATCGGATTACGTGAGCAGGTGACGATGTCAGCCATAAAGGGCGCACAGACAGGAAATCCGGTAGAAACCCCAAACTTCTCCATTCTCAAGTTGTTGAATCCCGAAGGTCCCCGGGTCTCCACTCTTGAATCATTGATCGTCCAGTCTTCCACCGAAATTTGCGCCTTCTGATCCCCGTCGTATCGAAATTACTGCGCGGGTGGTGCTGTTTGCCTGCTGCTACCCTTGTCGCCGCCAACGTACAGGAAGCCACCACGGACACGGACATCGGTGGATATAAGCACAAAGCACGCACAGTCTGACAGAAGGGTGGGCAACAATATGGACCTCGGGGCCTACCATTCGGCCTTGGCCCGGCATGCCAATACGGCTAGCCACACCCTCCCCTCGAGGGAAGCGGTGGACCAGCTACATGCTCTTCTTGCGTCCTCTACGTCTCCTGGCAGAAATCCCGGCCTGCCCGAGCAGGGAAAGGGGGCATCCTCCGTTCTCAGCAACATCGCCAACACCATTGTGCCGTCACTCAACGGACAAGCGACGACCAGCCGCTACTATGGATTTGTTAGCGGAGGTTCGCATCCTGTCGCACAGGCTGCCGACAACGCTGTAACTGCCCTCGACCAAAATGTTATGGTGCACCTACCAGACCAATCTGCGGCAACCATGGTAGAGGATGTCGCACTGAGAGGGCTACTGGAGTTGGTGAACCTTGATGAGGAGAGGTGGAAGGGGCGGACGTTCACTACCGGCGCTACAGGTAGCAATGTCCTCGGGTTGGCCTGTGGCAGAGACTATGTGCTAGCAAAGAAACTCCAGAAGAAGGGCAACACTGCGACCCCAGACCACTTGGGTATCCTTGGGGCATGTCTCGGGGCTGGCGTGAAGTCAATCCGGATTCTCTCAAGCGGGTCCCACAGCACGATCGGCAAGGCTGCAAGCGTTGTCGGCCTTGGAAGGGCTAGCATAGTCGAGCTTCCGTTTTCCGAGTCCGAGCCGTGGAGACTTGACCTGGCGGCGGTCGAGGCAATGCTACAAGAGAATGATTCTGTAAACATCGTCTCCATCAGTGCTGGGGAAGTCAACACCGGCCGGTTTGCCACGACAGGCCTCGAAGATATGAAGAGACTACGCGATCTGGCAGACGAGTACGATTCTTGGATTCACGTCGATGGTGCATTTGGCATTTTTGCCCGAAGTCTTCCAGCAACAGACGAGTTCAAGCTTCTCAAGCAGTGGGCGGAAGGTATCGAGCTCGCTGACAGCATCACCGCAGATGGTCACAAGTGCTTAAACGTCCCGTACGATACAGGAATCTTCTTCTGCAAACATCTTGATGTCCAGACAAGGGTGTTCAGCAACGGGTCGGCTGCATACCTGTCCGGTGGTAGCAGCGAAATTCCGAGTCCCATGAATCTTGGCCTTGAAAATTCGAGACGGTTCAGAGCACTGCCAGTATATGCTCTCTTGCAAAGCGAAGGGCGAGAAGGGATGCAGCAGATGTTTGTTAGGATGGTCCGCATGGCGAGGGCTGTGGCAGCTTCGATTCGCACGAGCGAGCATTACGAGTTGCTACCCAGCGTAGCTGACCAAGGGGATAAAACCCATATCATTGTGCTATTTCGGGCCAAAAATGATGATTTGAATCGAGTGCTGGTAAGCAAAATCAACCAGACTGGCCGAATGTACGTTAGCGGGACTATGTGGAACGGACAACCAGCTTGTCGAGTAGCTGTTGCAAACTGGAAGGTTAATGTCGACGAAGATATCAAAGTGGTGGAAGAGATTCTAAACACAATTGCTGGGAACAGCTGAATAGACAAAGAGTATGCATGGAATATAGATATAGACTGTGTATTCATCGATTGGTTCTTTCGGAATGGCCGTGACACTCCTGCCGTTCTTGTGCTGCGTAGAGCAATGTCAGCTCTCCTTCTACTCTTTGAGGATCAAGGCAATGGACACCCCGCCAATGGTATTGTATCTTTGTTGCTGTATAGGAACGAGGCCTGTAGTCGTTTACGAATCATGAGTTTCGGTACTCTGTAGCCTTGAAGATCAGCGTCACGTTTAGCCCACCGGAGGCAACTAGCGGACATGTTTGCTAGTGCCGAGTAGGGCCTTTCTTCTGAAGTTTCCATCCGGAGATCGGCAGCTTGGTTTCACAACGAAATATAGAATGGGTAGGCTATCGATGTGTGCCTCCTAGTATGCGGTATGATGAGATATGTTCGGCTGGCATGGGGTGCTTTGTCTGATTCCGGGCGATGAAGTCCACCACATCAACCACTGGGTCGGTCGACAATTGCTAGTCGACAAAATCTCTGCTGTTGAATCATTCCCTGATCATTTCTTCAGCCAAACTTCCTTGTTCCGCCCGTCTGCCGGCTTCCCTTTGCGTTCTTATCCTTGGCCTTGCCCTTCTTTCCCTTACCAATCATCTCGAGATGTCCCGCCCGCTCGCCCAGCAGCGCCTCTGTCCTAGTGATGATCCCAGATGAGAATTGCTTCCTGATCTTCTGAGAATTGACAGTCTTATTCGCCTTTTTGGTTTTCGGCTTTAGGACCTTGGCGCCTTTTTTGAGGAGTCCCTTGGGCTTCGGTGTTGGCTTAGAGCCAAGCTTTTTGGGGGCGCCTTGGGCCATTTGTGGGGAGGAGAGATGAACGTAATTTGGTTCCGGCAATTTGTGTAGACGTGGAGAGATATATCAGCAAAGGAGAATTTGTTTGGGCTTGTGATCTGGCGCTGTGGGATTGTTGGCGATGTGAAGGTTGAAAATGTTCCGTGTGCCAGGGATAAACTTTTTTATGGGTACACCTGTTTTGCCGTTGCACACCGCCCGGCCCATCTGTACAGTGCCACTTATGAGAGTCTGACACTGTATATATGCATGCCACCACCGCTTGACTCGCATATCAATTGCTTGTCTCTTTTTGACCAATTTCCTAGGTATTTGGCTATGAATTTCCCCACCATCAGGTCTATGCCAGGACTCGGTGTCTCATCAGTCCATACCCTAAATCTCCGTCCCGTTCTTGTGGCCTGTGTTTTACAGCAGTCTGTACCTCAAGACCATAAGAGCCCAGCAGACTAGACTAAATAGCTCAGAAATCTCTTTACGTATATCCAATGAGCGAAATCTGTTAATATATTGGAACAGCGAGGGCCCACATTTAGGGGCGCCTCATCGAGTAAATGAAGGAATGGCTGAGGCAGAAAACAAGTCGAGGACAAGCACGCCCCGGAATATGTCCTCATCAGAGGCAAGATTCAACACAAGTAGATCCATACTTGCCTAGGTCTCTGTTCTACCATATAGTCCTTTACAGGCCGTGCCAAATAGCAGCAGTTGATAGATGGCTAGCCTCGATTGAAGCTACATGCTCCACGAGAAATGAATACCTTTTTTCGGAAGTTTGATAAAATGACGACTGGTTACCCTAAGGTTTCTGAACAAGCCACCTACATGTAGTTGATACTAGCGCTCTTGTTTAGACACTGTAGGTAGCGAAACTTTAGTAGAGCCCCGTGCTGTAGAATAGAAGATTTTTATTGAGAATACTGACACCCCTGATGCCGATCGATGCCGAACTTCTCTCCAGGAGTGTACAAGCCATTGCAAGGCTTTGACTCTGTAGGAGGCCACGCTAGTGTGAATAATGGTATAGGGCAGTAAAAATTATAGTAGCGTTCAAACCCTTTCTTATCCTAGAGTCAGCATGTATATATTTCTCTGTGCAATCTTTTGTTGCCAAACTGCGTCTCTGTCCAAAACCATTCTTCGGACTTCATTAATCAAATATTCCGACTCAAAATGATATCAGCCCACTAGACAAAAACGGGAACTTCATTTGAGTCCATCCCAATTCAAGACGCTGCATCAGAATGCATCCATCAATGACTGTCTGGGCCGCCGCGCGCCAGCTAGCACTCCTACATAGTTAAACGTAAGTACATTTGTCACCGCATCCATTTCAACCCACAGCTGTCTTACATCCACAATCCTCCCATCTCCCCACCCGGGAAACTAACACCATTGGCAGTACAAAATCACCCACGAACCAGGGTGCAAGCCCAGATACCTGCCCTCATGGGGCGGCACCTGCTCCGAAAGCCTGTCGCTGGAATAAAACCGATGCACCGCCTTTTGTACCTCGACACACATGCATTTCTACTCCGCGCCCGTCAGCATCATGCCCAGTCCGGGTGACTACTGTCGCACGGAGCAATCGACATGTTCTATCGAAACATCCCTCGACACCGTGGCAACACGAGCGTGGAGCTTGAGGCAGAGCTGGAATATCGCTCTGGATATTAACTATGGGTCTTCGTCTTGTTCTTCATATTCTTATTTTTCTAGAGGGATCACAGGCAACGCAGGTGTCGCCTCGCCTTCTTCAGGAACAAATCAAGGAGGAATAATCAGCAGCAGCGACGGCGGCAAAGTAAGAGTCAAAGATCCCACCGGCGGCAGCGGCGCACATATAGAGTGGCTTCAGGAAACTTCCTGGTCTCATTCCACGACACAAGAACATTCATCCCGCGTCCATCGAGATCTTGGGTCTTTCCAACTGCCGGGGCACTGGGCATTTGCGCCCATTCATCGGATAAGTTGCGGAACGCTCTCCTCGGCAATTTTTCCGAACGGGGATGTTTGGGTCTTCCTTGCCACGCATTCGTGGAACGATATCAAGAAGAGTTCAATTCCGAAGGGAAAGTGGAAGTGGAATGGGAACAAGGATAACTGGGAGGTGGGTGAGGATAAGTGTCCCCTGGAGAGTAATGATGTGGGCAGGTGTTATGAAGATCCGGTTTTTGAGATGGATTTCAGGGGTTAAGGTTGCCGATGGGGGTTACGGTGTGGGTTAATAGGGATAATATCACGGACGTTCCCTTACCTAGGGAGAAGCAGCACGATACTAGTTCAAGGCAGGCTTTCGAGTGGGCGGAGATGGCGGAGGCGTTGTATGGGGAGAGGAAGAGCTGGGATATGCTTGAGGCATGAAGCATGGGAAGTCGGATAGACGTGGTGATCTATCTGGAGAACCTACGGGGAAGAACTTCTTCATGGATCTCGTTCTATGTTGTGAGGGAAGCATGGACTGTAGACGTCGCCAACCAGGTTAATATAGCTTCATACAATGATTTGATAGGTTGAGTATATATCCCCAGGCTGTTAAAGCCATGACCATAGCACATGTCTGTCGGGTATAGGTATGTATAGGTGCCATCCTTCATTGGTACTTCCTTGGTTAATTGACTTCCGATTTAAGCTCTGGAGTTATTAGTTCATAAATTCTTGATATGGTTTGTAAAATTCCTGCTTGTTCGAGTCGGTAGAAAAGGCAAGATCTATCCATCACTGGAGTTGTTACTAAGGTAAGACATGCTGGTCAGGATGGCCCCCATTGGCTAGATCAAAATCTCCACACCACACCATAGTACCTTTCATCCTTACACCCTGCCATCCCATGGCCCTCGCACAAGCCATTCCAGCCCCTTCGCCCTTTCCTCCCCCACAAGCTCAACCAGGTTCTCCTTGGTCAAAAAGTCGTGGTCGTAAAACTCGAACCCTGGTACAGCGACCTCGGTGATCAATAAACCGTTTGTCTTTGCATCGCTTCCAGCTAGCACCTCCTCAGGATTGTCAGGGAGCAGGAAACTCGCTTTATAAGCTCCGCCGTCGACAGTCCACTGTAGCTTCTCCCTATTTTCAATGCCATGGCCAACCATGTAGGTCTCAACTCTTGATTCTCCAGGGATGCCTGAGGGGTGAATGATCACGTACATCCCGCGCCCCCTGTGAAGGGAGTGCACGATAGCACAGCGGTTTCTGTGAAAAGCGCCTCGTGGTCGGTTGGGGGTGAGATAGTAGAATATGCTGGTGTCCAGGCACCTGTAGGCGGGATCGAAAGAAGCTTCCCGCTGGGGCAGATCCTGCTCTTTGGACGCCGGATGCTTGGGGAATGGTGAGGGTACAAGAAGAGGGTTCACGTGCGTTTGGGTGTAGTAACCACCTTCCATGTGGGGCGTTAGGGAGAGCGTCGTGATAGTGTTCTGGGTGGAAGGAGATTCGGCAACGAAAGACCCTTTGGAGGGGTCGAATGTAGGGACTAAGTCATCCAAAGGAAGGGTAATAAATGCTGAGATATCACCCATGGTATAAATAGGCGGCTGCTTAGAAATCCAGTTGTCTTGTCTTGTGGTGTGTGAAAGTCTCTTGGGAAGGGCAACTTGAAATACGGCTTATGGAATACCGAAAGACTTGGAGTATAGAATCAAGCAGTCGACAGTGACATAGGGCAGAGGGAAAATCTCACAAGGCTGCAAGACGGGAAGGACATCCTCTTCAATCACTCTCGCAGGTTGACACTGACCGAAAGCTCCAAGAATGATACCAAAAACGGAAGTTAGATAACGGCGGCACTACCCAGTCAGCGGCCAGCGTCGAGATAAGGCCGCTGGGTCCTTTGAGATGCACGAAGCTGACACTTGCAGCTTGCGCACGTCTAGAAAATGCTAAAATGCACACCAGGTTACCCGTATGCCGTGATCCTGGCCTAATGAGGCTGAGAGTTGTGGCGCTTGCCTTACGAGGGCATGCTGTCTCAGATTCGGGACCTTTTTATGTCAGGGTCGCGTGCCGCATCGTGTGCTCTGGCCACAGGCGGAATGGCTGTCAGTCTGTAGCTGAAGATATCCACGGAATCAAGGCGGGCTGGGACCAGGTCTCGGACAATAGGCCTGTTCCCAGGCTGTTTGCCCGGAGTCCGGCTGCTGGCATGTTAGGCTTGAGCACTCGCCCGCAGACGGTTGCGCATGGGGAGTGGGGGATTTTCAATAGGCGCGGACTTTTCAAAATGACAATTGAATGCAAGCTGGATATGCATAGATGTACATGTAGAGTATCTTTCCCGTACGTGTATGAAGCTGTATCCAAAACCGTCTTCTTGCCCCTGGAGATGATCATTGGTGGCGTTGACTTGTCCTCAAGTTTTCCGAATTGCGAGCTGGAGATCATTGTCGGGGAGCAATCGATTGTCAACGTTGGTTGGAGAGACTGATGGCGGAGTCGAATGGTTTGATTGGGTACTTCTCCTTATAGATCAGAGGCTGGGAAAGGAGAGAAAATAGTACACGTCCTCGTATCCCGATTGCAACAAAATACCGCCGGTGCCTCCAGACTTTGGCAAAGAGAGAAAGGGTGAAGTCAGAATCCAGATTTCGAATTTGAACATTGGGATACTAGGCCTCTGAACGGCGCTGGAGAGCCAACGGCTGGCGGTGTTTGATGGAGAAAATATGCGAAGAAGAAAGACATGATGGTTGCTGCAGGATTTTCCTAGTGCAAGGCGCAGATGTACAAGAAGGCTTGGATAAAAATGGTACTAATGGCGTACACCTTGCTAGATTGGGCACTTTACCTAAGCTTCTGGCCCGTGCCTTCCAGGCCAAGCAGCCCGGATCTCCACAAATGGGGATTGCCCCACTCTTCCTTCACGCAACTCGACCCTCCATCCCCCTTTCTTGATGAATCGCGTGCAGCAATAGCAACACACCTGGTTGTGCTCTCCCCGCGGTGCCTGCAACCATTAACCAGGCAATTTGGAGAACCTGGTGATTGGATTGGGCGCATCCATGGAAACCTCACCAGAAGCGTGCAGCTTCTGTTTTTAGGCCTCGTGTCTTGCTGCCGTCCTTCAGCTCACGCATCTTGCAGCTCCCCATCCCACCAGTTCCTCCTCCTTCTCCTGCACTCACTGCTGCGTTGTCTCGTTGCCGATGATTTTTTGTCGTTTGGCGGTTTCCTTTTCCCATCTACCAATCCTGCTTTCCTCAACCCCCAGGATGGTGATGTTTTTCCTCTTGTCGCCTTCATCCCCCTAATTTTCACTACCCAATATTCGTATCCACTAGTTGATCTTTACTGTCGTCCTACCTAAACAATTATTTGTCTAATTACTGCAAAGCAAAGCAAATGACCGCCGCTGTCTGTCAAAGGCCATACTCGACACCCTGACAACTCTTTGCTTGGGCTCCTCCTGCATAAGCAAAGGGGGTACGGGGATACTTTGCACAGTTTGACGCCTCCAGCCACATTTAATTGGGCTCCTAACCTGATCGCGCAGCCGCCATCCACTACAATCCACGCCCGAGTCCTCCACTACCACACGCTGCATCGTCAGCATTTACTACAGTAGCCATAGCTCGAACTAAGGCATCTCCACGGTCCCGACAACCGCTACCTACCCCTCCATCCTATTCCTCCGCCCGTCGAGTCCCCCTGTTGCCCAAGAAATCTATCGTCCTCGAGGGTTCTAGTCTCGAGATAGAAATTAGGCTTCACCCCATACTTCTCTGCTGATTACCCATCGCCTCTGCCCGAACCCAGCCCGAATATTTCCCCCTCTCCGGCTGCACCACTAGGATATACACTCGCGGCGATCATGTCAGGAGCCATGAGTAAGCGCCAGGCGGCGCGCAACGAGAAGGCTCTGCAGGACCTCGTACATAAAACCACAGGAAACAACATTTGCGCTGATTGTGGAGCTAGGAATCCTGGTAAGTGATACCAAACTTCTTTTTTGCTTCTGTACCGTGCGGTTGAGGAAGATTGCGTCTTGGGTTCCATAAGGCTCGAGAGGTTTCTGCCGCTTGTTTGCACACGACCATTTGCTAACATGCGAGTATTTTTACCGTCTAGCTTGGGCATCATGGAGCGTACGTACTATCTCTCTATCCTCTTCGTCTCGGATGCCGCATAATCTTCTCGAGTATTAGCTCCCACGAGAAAGCCTAGAGTCCGAGAAAGCCTGGAGTCGTACAATTCACTACGCAATAGCAAAATGTTTAGGCAAAGCTGACAATGCGAACAGTTGGGGATATTCCTCTGCATGCGGTGTGCTGCAATCCACCGTAAGTTGGGCACCCACATCTCCAAGGTCAAGTCCATCAGCATGGACAGCTGGTCAAACGAACAAGTCGATGTCAGTACAAACCTATTCGCTGTGAACTCCTCGGTATCTGCTTATATGTTTCTAACGCCCCATTTACTACCTCCAGAATATGCGCAAAGTTGGAAATCTTGCTAGCAATAAGATATACAACCCCCAGGGCAAGAAACCACCCGTACCCATTGACGCCGACGAAGCCGACTCTGCCATGGAACGCTTCATCAGACAAAAGTACATGAATGGCGGCTTCAAACCCACCAAGCGCAACAGTCACGGCAGCACCGTCTCGGACGAGGGAACCCCGCCTCCACTTCCACCGAAGACGCCGAGCAAGTTCGGCCTTAAGAGCGCGTCGTCCTTCCTCAGCCTCGGTAGTCGCAAGAAAGATAGGGGTATCTCAGCCCTTCCCTCGCGGGATGGTGAGTCTAGTCCTCGCACTTCCCAGCGGAGGGGCTCGTCCCCCCCTCGCGACAAGCCGTCCAAGGGTTTCGGAGTATCGGTCGATTACAGCCTAGGCGACGAGATGGAGAAGAAGATGGCCAGCCTGAGGGATATGGGCTTTACCGACGACCAGAGGAACGTCATGATCTTGAAGGGAATGCACGGAAATATGGAAAAGACAGTTGAAGCGCTAGTCAGGCTTGGGGAAGGAGGACGCTCGTCGTCACTGCAATCGCCCCAAGACACTTCAGTCACCAACCGCTCCCTAACGCCTACGACAATGATCACACCTCTTTCGCATGGCCTTAGTCTTGGCGTGTCCAGTCCCATCAGCGGACAGCGGCCAGTTTCTTCAACCTCCAACAACCCGTTCGACAACATCAAGCCCATTGCACAACCTCAGTCTTCGCAGTCTACCGGGACTATTCGCTCGACGAATAACCCTTTTCTTCAACAGCAGCAGCAGCAGCAGCAGCAGGTCCAGCAGATAGCAAGTACGAATCCATTTGGAATGCCAGGCCAACAGCAGAATGACTTTGGATTGGCACAGTCTTTCCAGAACATGAGCCTTTCGCCTGCCCAAACTCTTTTCCCTCACCACACAGGCGGCGTCCCTGCACCACAGCCAACCTCGCAGCCCTATCAACAATCTATGACGCCACCAGTTCAGTTGACGCAAAGCTTCCCAACAGTGAACTCCAACTCGAACATGTCGTACCCTCCGGTGCAGCCTCTCAAGCAACAGCCAACAGGATATAACCCATTCTTGCAACCGCAGAGCTCCCAGTCTAGCGCTGGGTTGGCATTGAACACTAATGGGGTGCAGGGGACATTTGGAATGAACCCCTTCGCACGCTCGCCCACCAGGATGCAGTCGCCATCACCGCTAGCTCAGATTCCAGAGACGGTACAACAGAACGTATACGGCAGCTCGGTGGCTGTGCAATCGCCCTCTACAAACCCGTTCCTTGCCACTCCGACTTCAGCGCCACTCCAGGCACCGCAGGCATACACCCAGCCTCAGGCACAGTTCCACCAAGCACCGGCGATGTGGGATCAGTCGCAGCAACAGCAGCAGATGATGTACCAACAGCACCAGCGTCCCGACAAAGCTTCGATCATGGCCTTGTACAACCACCCTCAACTCGCTCCTCAGAAGCCCGTAGCCCAGCAGGCGGTAGGGCAAAACGCGGGAGATACAATAGACCTTGGTTTTGGACAAGCACAATCCCCAGCTCCTCCACGCCGGACCGTTTCAACCCCCCTACCCGGGAGCAAGAATCCCTTCATGATGGCCAATGGCGGGGGGGCAGCGGCAATGGGGGCATCCAATGCTTCAATGCCGAGAAGCGAGGACTTGATTCCGGGATTGAGTAGTGCATCGTCAGCCCATCAACATGCTTCCAGGGAAAGCATGTTGTTGGGGATGGATATGGCATGGACCACCACGAATGGGAGACATAGCCCCGATGCGTTTGCGAGTCTGAGCGCACGAGCTGGGAGGTGATGAGGCAGTTGAGCATTGAAGAAAGGGGAAGTTGGAAGACCATAATAATGTAATTTTGGGAAGAATTGGACTTGTAATGCATGATGGGAGGCTGGGAGCATTGGGGCGGAGTTGCGATTCGAGTATATAGTTTGTGTGTGTGTGTGTGCATCAAACAGCCCCTGGCAAAGAAAAGCATACGGCTTGGCTTCTTCGTGTAATCATTTTCTAGTCATTTTCTGTACGATACTTTTGGACGGCGGTAATTGGAGCTTTTCAACGGTGAAGCTGCTATGGACAATGGTGCTGTGCTTTTTTTACCTGTATACAGTGTCACGTCTCCTTGGGTTGATTTACTATACCACAATAGCGAGAAATAACTTGCCCGTTGATCAACACGTCTCCATCCTATCCACCCTCCCCGGACCCCCACTGCCTTCCCAATCTCACCGTATACTTAACCACCAGCTGACTACCCATCAACGTCGATGGCCATCCATGCTTATTGCACAGTAAACCCGGGAAATCCCGACTCCACCACGCCCGTAATCCTCTTGGTATAATCGACCAGGCCGCCGAGGAAATTCAGCATCTCCTTCGGCTTTCCCGGGATGTTGGTGCCCATGTACTCGGACTTTGTCTCGGGGAGCAAAGTCATGTCGCCGATGTTGTTGACGAGGTCACACCACTCCTGCTCCGCCTCCAGGGTGGGGTCGAGCGTGAGCTTGCGGTTGTCGCGCATGCTCGCGATGGCGGAAACGATCCAGTCGCCCTGCAGCTCGGCGCAGGTGGGGCCGTTGCAGAAGGAGGTGGGGGCCTGGGGCCCGTAGAGGAACATGAGGTTGGGGAAGCCGGCGGTGGTCATGCCGAGGTTGGTGCGGGTGCCGCGGCTCCACTTGCGCCGCAGGGAGAGGGACGGGCGGGCGCCGCGGACGTCGACGGCGAGGATGCCGCCGGAGACGGAGTCGAAGCCGGTGGCGAGGACGAGGACGTCGAGCTCGACGAGGCGGCCGGAGGAGAGGAGGACGCCGGAGGGCGCGACGCGGGCCACGGGGTCGGAGCGCGCGTCCACGAGGGCGACGTTGGGCTGGTTGTACACCTCGTAGTAGCGCTGCTCGAGGGTGGCGCGCTTGGTGCCGAAGTGGTAGGGGGGGTCGCGCGGGGCGAGGAGGTCCCGCGCGGCGGGGTCGGAGATGCGGGGGAGGACCTTGGAGCGCCAGAAGTCGTAGGCGAGCCGGTTGGAGGCCCTGTCGCGGATGACGTCCTGGTAGTTGGCGAGCCAGAAGCTGAGGCCGCCCTCGGCCCAGGCGGCCTCGAAGAAGGCCCGGCGCTCCTCGGGGGCGGCGGAGGAGCAGTCGGACCGGCGGAACTCCTGGTCGATGCCGGCGAAGGTGGTCCTGCGCTTCTCGTACAGGGCCGGGTAGGTGGACTTGTCCTGGTCCTCCTCGGCCAGGGGCTTCTGCCGCATGGGGAGGGCGTAGGTGGGGGAGCGCTGGAACACGGTCAGGTGGGAGACGTCCGGAGCGACTTCCTGGATGACCTGGAGCCCGGACGAGCCGTTGCCCACGACGCCGACCTTCTTGCCCTTCAAGTCGATGCCCTGCTGGGGCCACCTGGAGGTGTGGCAGGCCGTCCCGGCGAAGGTCTCGAGCCCCGGCAGGGAGGGGATGAAGGGCTTCGCGGCAAAGCCGGTGCAGAGCACGAAGAACCTGCTCGTCCGCTCCGTGCCCGACTTGTCGGCGACCCTCCACATGCTGCCCGCCTCGTCCCACCTGGCCTTTTCGACCCTGGTGTTGAAGGAGATGTCCTTCTTGAGGTGGAGCTTGTCTTCCACGTGGGCAAAGTACCGCTTGATCTCCTGGACGCCGGGGTATTTCTCCGTCCACGTCCAGTCGGACCAGATCTTCTGGTCGGAGAACTCGTACAGGGGGACTTTGGTGTCGACCCGCGCGCCGGGGTAGCAGTTCCAGTACCAGACGCCGCCGAGGTCGGCGCCGTCGTCGAGGATGCGTGCCGAGAAGCCCTGGGAGCGGAGTTTGTGGAGGGTGTAGAGGCCGCCGAAGCCGGCGCCGACGATCAGGACGTCGTATTCTGGGGAGGGGGTGGTTGAGCCCATCTTGGCAGAGTTTGGGGGGGGGGCGTAATAAACTTGCTTGATTTGGTTGCTTGTGTGTGAATGGGAGCAAGGTGGGAGCTGGGATGGATGGAAAAGCGTTGGAAATGAAGACGAAGTTATTCCTTTTCTAGTATTTCGTGACGATGTGCGGATGGGGTGGGCGTGGATAGCTTCAGACGCCAGTGACACAGGTTCTAGTAGAGCTCTCCTTATAGCGAGACCCAAGGCAGTGAAGTCAGACGCTGCGCATTTCCATCCGCTACTTGGCCGTTGGCATAGAGTAACTATTAGATTGGGCATACTAAGTGACATTGCCGGAGCACCACTATTGCAAGCAACTGTCCACTCATCCATCCATCCATCGGTCCCACCACTTCCTCTCTCCTCGAGGCAGAGGCGACTTTGCCCATTCGATCCCACAGCGTTGGACCCTGTACTGTGCCGCGTCGATTGCACCAAGCAGAAGCAGAAGCGCTGGAACCATTTCATGTGTGCACTCACTAGCATGCCGGTCTTCAAGGACCGAATAGTTTATGCGCCCGTGAATGCTGCGCCGCCATGGCGACTGGCATTGGTGGTGCAAGTAGACACGAAGGGGAACCGAAAGAAAGACGTTCTCCCGCGTCCGGGTTTTGCACCGTGTGCATGAAATCGGTCCGAGACCGAGAAATACTCCGCAGCAGGAATATCACCCCGGTGGCTCCGAATGTCTCGAAACTCTTTCCACGAACGAACCGGCGTTTTCTCATGGTATGATAAACTTTACAGGCCGAATGTAATGCGCTACACGTCCAAGGTTCTTATCCCTAATCAGCCTACCCCTCATTGTAGCCCCCGGATCTGGAGCGGTCAAGCTCGCCCGGTAGTTGCGATGTCCATTGGGATTTCCGGGGCGATATTAGTGAAGCGCGGGGTGGACAATCCGGGGGTCCGTAATAACATATTCAGATGCGGAGACGATCGTACGACGTTGGGCTTATAATAGAGCTTCCCAGGGTAGCAATGAAGGGAGGGCTTGGTTTGGATAGTCACGGAGTATCAGACAGCCGCAAATCCATCAACCAATCTTTCCATCTGCCTCGAGAAACACCATCAGTCGTCACGATCAACAGCATTTACAATCTACTGCTCCAAACAAGCACACGCGGCAATCATGGACCAGAACGGATTCGTCAAGAACGACGTGAGTGTGGAGCAGGATACGGTTGTGTGCTTTCAAAGGGTGGCAAGCGAGACGCGGAATATATGGATATAATGGCTAACGAAATATCCTTTCCATAGGCCGAGTACTCCTCGGTGGCCAAGCAGTATGAGTTCCTCCAGATGCCCCCAAGCAAGGTATGCGACATAACTACTTGCTTCCTCAGACCGTCCCACTCCGCATTGACCCATCGCAAGTTCACAACTGACGCTCCCCATCTCTGCCTCTCTCTCTCTCTCTCTCTCTCTCTCTCCTTTAATTCAGTACCACAACCCTTCCCTCGTGCAGGAAGAACAGGAAGTCCTCGACCAGCTCTACCGCGGGTGGCTCCACTACTGGAACCACGAGTCCAGGGAAGACTTCCACCACGGCATGAAGGGAGCGCGCCGCTTCTACGACTTTGACCAAATGCTTTCCTACGACATGTTCGGCAACACCATCCGCGGCGGCTTCGAAACGCACTTCAACAGCATCTTCCCCTACTGGAACGACGGGCAGATGGAGTTCAAGGACATGGAGGTGACGGCGATTTCCAAGGAGTGGGCCTACAGCACCATGATACAGCACACGTGGGGAAGCGCCGGGGGGGTGCAGTTTGATACTGCGTTCAGACGGACCGGGATCGCGAGGAAGAACCTCGAGAATGGGGAGTGGAGGTGGGTCCACGAGCACCTGAGCTTCCCCGCCGACATGAAGACGGGCAAGGCGGATTTCACGGCGAGTTTGGACCCCGTGGAGGCTACCAAGTTGTCTTAGATGCCCCACGGCCAGGCTGGTTGCGTGGGGCAAGACAAAGTGCTCATAACTAGCTGGCGACGGTAGGGGGGGGGAACAGTGATGAACTTGACATTTGCTAGGTCCGAGATTGAGAGCAATGCATGTATAACTATGGTATCAATTTGTTGAGTTGCCCTCGTGAACTGCAAGGTCTCCTCTATATGGCTGTCGCCCCTGCATCCCGTTCGTCGTTGATTCTATATGATGTGATGTGATTGAAACGAGGTTAACCTCTTGTCGGAATCAAGCGGCGAGTACATTTTTCACCAGCCCGTCCACTTCAGTTCTTCATAAGAGCTCAGTCATTCTTGTACTAGTCTCTTGTCTCTAGCAGAGACTAGGTTAACCGGAGTTTCCACCCGAGCTGCGACCCCTATTTCTTCCTTCCCCCTCCGGTCTATCTCACCGCACGTTAAACAACTATTTAGGGACCTTCCTGGGCGCTCAGGGAGGTACGCTTTCGCTTCATCATATTTCCTACAGGTTGGATAGCTCACATCGAATAAACTTATCTCCGCAGCTGGGAAGGGTGCTATATGAATGCTTCGAGGACACCCGGGCCGTCATCGAACATTTTGCGTACCTTTGCAAGCCGCTGACCCTTTTTACGAGAAGCTGGTGAGCAGTTCTCTTAAGAATCTGGGAGACACTGAGACTTATCCACGGAGCTTGCGGCGTCTTTCCTCTCGTCAACTCAAATCTAGATGCAAATGTAACTACAGGATACCACCCCTGCTCGAGCGTCTCGCTGCTTAGCCCTTGACACGTCCAAAGTTGATCTCGTGAGTACCCAGCTGCTCCACCAGCGGGGTTTTATCAATGTGTCCAATGAAAGCCTGAGATCTGTGCATCTCAGTCCTCTCGACCAGTTTCCCGTCAGCCTCCAACTCGTCGTCGACGATGGCTTTGTAGCTAGCACAAGTCTGGAACTTTTCAAACGCAGCCTTGGATGTCGTCCTACAGAGATGATGTCTTGTTAGTACCCTTCCGAAAATCCAGCCCGAAAACAAAACCATGAGAGTGCGAGAGGTAGGCGGGAAGAAAACATTCCAATCACCTACCTGAGCCACAAAGTAGCCATTCTCAAGTCATTACACTCCCTCAATACGGCACAACTCTGCACGCCGTTTCCGGCGTCCTCTTCCCTGGTCTTTCTCGCCAGAACGTTCAACCAACCCACCAGCACCTCTCTAACCTGCCTCTCCTTGGCCCAAAAGTGCAAGACCGCCACAAAGCCGTCCTTGCGATTCTTCCCTTCGTCGTCGGAGCGACTCAAAAACCCGCCGGCCAAGTCGTAATGGTGGAGATCGTAGTCTTCAGCGAGAAGCCTTTCGCTGTCCACGAGGGACATCTGGGCTTGGAAGACTTGGGAAGAGGGGTGTCCGGTGAAGAAACCGATGGCGTGGGAATAGCCTTCTAGCCCCCAGAGGGTGTCGGGCTCGCGGCCGTCGACGTCCTGGCCCCAGTAATACGAGTTTCCCTGGGGCTCCGTGGCGGAGACGCCGCAGAGGTGGACGAGAAGTTCGGACCACTGCAGGGCGCGAGGGGGAAGGGGGTTTGGTTTGGTTTGGTCAGACGATGGTTTAGTGGCAGACGGATAGGATAGAGGAGCTTACTCGCTTGAAAGATCCCTTGGAGCCGACCACTCGTGCGACGACGTAGAATTGTGGCGTCGAGGGTTGCTGTGCGATGGCTGACATGCTGACGGACATGATTGATGGTGGTGCAATCTGGGTAGCTGGCAGGTTCTGCTTTGGATGGCTTGATTGTCTTGTAAAACCAAACACGAACGGCTCAGCGATAAATCGATAAGACAAAACTTTTGAGTTGAGTTTCGATGAGTGGTCAAAACAGTGGTAGTAGCGATGATCCGCGAAGCCGAGGTTCGAAGAAGACCACTAAGTAAGGGCTTAAAAATAGAGCCTCTGTGACCATTTCAAGACGGATCATGACGCAGAGTGGCTGCGATCCAACCCTTGGACGTAACCCCGAGCATCTGTCTACCATCTACTACCTCGCATTATCATATGCTTAGAAATACACTCCTAGCTACGAACGGGGCAGTCTGCGACGCAGGGTGCGGTCGAATATGCATCGCGGTGCGTATGTGCTGTAGGTAGCATCGACGGTGCGATAGCCAAACAGGCGAGGCTGAAAAGGTGGGAGGAGAACTTGGAGGGACGGACTAATTTACCCCACAAGTTGGAACAGCATGCACGCAGCGGACTTATACGCAGAAGCTAGTAATGTGGGCTAATGATGCACCCGGCAAACTAACCCAATCTACATAACTAGACAGAGAGCATGACTGGACGTGAGTGCCGCGGCACGTGGGTATGTACTTCATGCACGGCAACCATAGCATTGCACTAGCATTGCACTAGCATTGCACTAGCTTTGCATTGATGTACTATTTGTAATGAACTAAGCTTGCATGTCGAGGAGGATACTAATGCCTAATGCATCATTATGACCAGTCTGCAGGCAGCAGCACTTCCATCCTAGTTCGTGGGCTGCTTCAGCACGCCAGAAATCCCCCATCCACATTCCAATGAGCTGTGCGTCGTGGCTGGTTAATGACACCTCGGCCACGGAGGAGGGACGCGGTGTGTCAAAACAGACGGACTTACCTCCCGTGACCCACGAAGCCTCGTCACTCAACATGAAGCAAGCCACCTTCGCCACCTCGTCCGCCTTGCCCATCCTTCCCAGCAAGGTGAGCCTGGACAGCATGTCGGAATCGAAAAGCCCCTTTGCTTCCCCGTCGCGGAAGATCTTGGTGTCGACGGGCCCGCTGCTCGGAGTCGCCCGCCAAGGTTGTTAGCTCTCCGTCAATTCGGGGATGTTCGTCTACGAGACAAAGAAGGAAGGAAGGAAGGAAGGAAGGAAGGAAGGAAGAAGCAAAGCTCACGGCAAAAGCGCATTAATCCTCACGCCCCGCCCACCGTACTCCCCCGCCGCGGTTTCGGTCAGTCCAATGACGGCAAACTTGCTCGTGGAATAGGCGGCGCTGTGGGGGAGACCCCTCCTCCCGGCCGTGCTGGCGACGTTCAGCACGGAGCCTCCGGGGCGCTTGACATGCGGCAACTGCGCGCGCATGCAGTTCAAGATGCCCGTCAAATTGACCTTCATGGTCCTATCCCAGTCTTCCTGGTCGATGGTCTCGATTGTTACGGTGCCGTCCCCGCCGGCGATGCCGGCCACGTTGGCGCAGCCGTCGATGGTTTGGCCGGGGAAGACGGATACGGCGGACGAGATCCAGGCTTCGACTTCGGACCGGTTGCCGACGTTTACGACGGCGGCGTGGACGTGGAGGGAGGGGTTGATGGATTTGCCTAGGTGGTGATGGCGGAAACGGTTTAGTTGGCTGGAATGTGAGGCGCGGGGGGGGGCGGGGGGGGACTTACACTCTTTTTCCGTTTCCTGAAGACCCTGGAGGTTCACGTCACTGATGGAGATGCCAGCTGCCCCCTTTTGCACGAGGATGAGTGCTGTGGATCTGCCGATACCCTACAAGGAGTAGAAACATGAGCCGTCACGAGAAATGCACCAATGATCCCGAGAAGCAATTGGGGATCTCACCGAAGCCGCACCCGTCACGGTGAAATATTTTCCTTTGACCATGGTGAACTGCGGCGAGCACGTCGGTGAGGATGAATAAAGTCTGGTTCTGTAGAAATAAAATAAAACAAAAATAAAATATAAGAAAAGACCTGTCTCGATGAACAAGTTGAGGTTAGTTGGGAAGGAGAAACGGGTCACAACTCAGCGTGGTGGATGTTATCCCACTCCGTGGCGATCCGGATTCGATCCCATTACAAATGCAGCATAACTATTTGTCACTTGAATACAAACAAGCCCGGACGGTTTGATAGCCGCTCTGCTGGAGCATTACCTGGCGTCTCAACGTCGCGAAATGCAATGCTTCTACTAGCACTAGCGGGTCTGGGTCTCCCGTCTCCCTCGGCAATGCCATTGCTCGGTTGAAACGCGGGGGACGGGGGACGGGCCGTTGAAGATACTGCAGTAGTACCGGACTGGAGTAACTAGTACCCCGTAAACTGGTGGTGGGTGTGTCCGATTTTTATAATTCCCCCGCACGCACCAATATGGATGCGGAGACGCAAAATACTCCGTGAGATACTGCGGAGTATGGGTGGGGTGCACACGCACGTACATTACATACCACACACCATTCATGGACAAAACACGACCGTTGCTGAGAAATCAAGCAGGATGACGATGGTATGCTGCACTGGCGAAGAGGAGAGAGCTGCAAGCTTAAGGACTCTCTATTCGCAGCAGCATTAGTTTGTTTGGCCACCCAAAGATTCTTGAAAATCGCCCATTGCTCGAACTCCAAGGCTGAATTTTGGACCGGATCTCTACCCCGTGTCCTCTCTGCATAGTACCGCCAGTCCCAAGCAACCAAGATGGCATCGTCGGAGAAAGCCCTCGGCGGCAAGGTGGCCATGGTCACCGGTGCTTCGTCCGGTACGCATTCCATCCCATCCCCGCTGCTTTCACTGAATACCGAAGACAAAAAGCCAAAGCAAGCAAGCAAGCAAACAAACAAGCAAACAAGCAAACAAACAAACAAATAAACAATGGCTGACAATCTGGTCCAAATCCTCCAGGAATGGGCCGCCTCATCGCCCTGTCGCTCGCGGCCCACGGCGCCAAGGTCGTCTGCTGCGACCTCGCCGAAGCCGCCAACCCGGCAGGGTACGAACGGGACCTCGACGTTCCCACGGCCTCGCTCATAGCCAGGCGCGGGGGGTCGGCGATCTTCTGCCGGGTGGACATCTCGGACGCCTCGCAGGCGGAGCGGGCCTTCTCGAGCGCGGCGGCCGAGTTCTCGCGCCTCGACATGCTGGTGAACTGCGCGGGGTGCTGGGCGCCCTTCCGCCTGTTCGCGGAGGAGGACGAGGGGCTGTGGGAGAGGATGGCGTCGGTGAACACGCTGGGCACGGCCAGGATGTGCCGCCTGGCCGTGCGGCAGTTTCTCCGGCAGGACTACGACGCGGGCTCGGCGTGGGGGAGCAGGGGCAGGATCGTGAACATCTCCTCCTGCGCGGGGGGGTTCGGGTTCCCGGGCGAGGCGGCGTACTCGGCCACCAAGGCGTCCGTCAACCACCTGACGCGGGCGGCGGCGCTGGACCACGCCAAGGACGGCATCAACGTGAACTGCGTTGCCCCCGGCGTGGTGGCCACGGGCATGTCGCGGGTTAATCTCGAAGACGACGCTGTCAGAGGGCTGATGGAGAAGGCGACGCCTTGGCCGAGGCTCGGAAATGCCGAGGATGTGGCGGGCCCGGTTGTTTTCTTCTGCTTGAACGAGGCCAAGTGGGTGACCGGGCAGGTTCTAGGGGTCGACGGGGGGATGACCATCGGCGTGGCCCCGCCTAGATAGAGAGAGATTGGGCGTGATCATGGCCTCTACTGCTGGTGGTTGAAGGTTTTCTTGTAGAACGGAGATATTTTGTTTCAGGGCCACTATCTATTCGTAACAAGTGTAGAGCAACACAGTCGCGCGAACGAAAGGACCAATTCACTCCATGAAAAGCCCCAAAGCTATACCTACCATCTCGATATTCTGTGACTTTCTGCATAACAGGCTGATATCTAAAAGCCGTGAGTGTATCCCAACTCGACGTAAATGGCGTTGCAAACACTACTTTGAGAGTTGCGATAGGCAGCCCCCCATCATTGATCGGCAATTAGGTTCTGAAGTGGATCTGACCTTCTCTCTCTTTCGATTGGGACGAGCCCGTGTTTTGAAATTCCCTCGGACAAATAAGCCGGTACTCGCAGCCTGAAAAAATCCGTCCGCTGATACATATGATATCTAACTACCAACCGGAATATCCAACCATCAGGCTCCGGCTTTCGGACCAGCGGTATGCGCAGCAGCAGCAGTAAAACTCCCTTGAGCCGTCGCTAGGGATATGTATCTCATCTATTGTCCCCTTGCCTGCTTGCATGCTCAAATACTCTCGAGCATCAATCTCTTGCTATAGTTAATTAGTTACTTGCTTCACCAGCTGTCTGCTAGTTATATCATCCCAGCAAGTCTAAACCGCCGCCACCCCCCGACCCTCCCGTTGGAAATTCGACTGTAGAGAACACTAGAAAAAACGCGGGCACGATGTCGGGAACAAGCTGGACCCATCTCATCCGCTTCGTCGCGGTGGAAGACGGCCTCGAGCACCTCGGCCAGATCTGCAACCCCCCGGAAGTCGGAGACGTTGGGCTCGCCTCCCTCAGAGGAGAGGAAATAAAGGCCTACCTAGTCACCGGGTCGGTGTTCGACGGCAGGGTCACCGATAAAGTCATGACTGTTTCTCGGGTACGTCTCTCTTTTTTAATTTTTGGTCAAGTAAAAGTTACCACCTCATGTACCATCCCATCCCGTCCCGTCCCGTCCCGTCCCGTCCAATCGAAATGATTCAAAGCGCTCCCTCCCGCCGCAAAGCACCCGATGGAACGTGTCTAAAAACAAGCCCGCCGCGCCGGGTCAGCAGCTCCTCTCCCCGCTCCGCTCCTCGCAGGTCCCCGTGATCCGCTGCCTCGGCCTCAACTACAGGGACCACGCGCGCGAGGCCAACATGGAGGTTCCCGCCCAGCCGGTCCTGTTCCTCAAGCCGCGGACGGCGCTCTCGGGGCCGCGGCCGGAGAAAACGCCCGTCCCGCGGGCGGCGCAGGACGGCTCCAGCGACTACGAGGCGGAGCTCGTGGTGGTGGTGGGGAGGGACGTCAGGGACGCGGGCGAGGGCGACGCCATGGACTGCGTCCTGGGGTACACCGCCGGGAACGACGTCAGCGCCCGCACCCACCAGTGGCGCAGCTCGCAGTGGTGCTTTTCCAAGGGTGAGAGCTCCGGGGGGGGGTGTTTTTTCCTTTTTTTTCCTTTTTTTTTTTTTGCCTCCTCCTCCTCCTCTTCCTCCTTCTCCTCCTCCAGCCTCGAGCTTCTTTCCCCCCCCGGTTCGAACGTGCTGCTGACGAGATGGCAAGTCGCAGGGTTCGACGGATCCTGTCCCATTGGTCCAGCTCTCGTGTCTCGCTCCGCCATCACGGACCCGCAGAGCCTCGGCATCAAGGCTACCCTTTCGGGGGCGACGGTGCAGGATTCTTCGACCAGCCAGATGATTTTCTCGGTGGCCAAGACGATTGCGTTTTTGTCCCAGGGAATCACCATCGAGAGGGGGACGTTGATCATGATGGGAACCCCGCCGGGAATCGGTGCGATGAGGGATCCGAAGGTTTGGCTGAAGGACGGTGATGATATGAGGGTGTGGATTGAGGGGATTGGTAAGGCTTTTTTTCCTTTTATTCTCTTTGCCTCCCTGGGGCAAAGGGAGGGACGGTGTTGGTCGTGGGTCTGGGACTCTGGAGGGAAGATGCGCTAATGGTTTGTTTGGCTCGCAGGCACGCTGGTGAATGAGATTTACTACGAGTGAGATGGACCTGAGGTTTCCTCCGCAGATCTTTTACTCTGCTGGAGTAATGACAGCGCTTGAAACCCCAGACATGCGCTGGAAGCGGGAGAGTTGTGTGAGGGAGGAGGGGGGCATTGCTTCTTGGCCAAAGTAAAATGGATGGGATGGGATGGGAACTTCATGCATCTTGTATTCTAGACTAGGAAAGAATAAACATACGTTGCTTCGCCCTCGAGATATGATTTGTTGGTATACGAAACAGTCATTCTTTATTGTTCATCTCGCTCCCTGTTGTTGCTACGGGCTTACTTGCCACTATAGCAAGATCGATGTAGACAAGCTTCGGTTGACGTGAAAGTGTCTGGCCCTGCTGATTGTAAGACGTGGGTTCATTAGGCTATAAGCGTCCATATTAAACCAGATTGCTTGTGCTCTTGTAAGAAGAACAAACAGCCAGTAGGGGGGTGAATTACGGTATATTTCCTTGCCCACCTACTGGCAAAAGAAACTCAAGAATACACGTGCAACAGGGCTGCGAGTTCAGATGTCTCGGACTTCGCACAAGCTCGGGTTTCAAGTAGCATGGGCCTTCATCATAGTAAACGGCAGCTTGAAGTCCTGGCTACTATTAATCACATTGACACGGGAATCTAGTGCCGAGCAACAATGTTCCATTTTCCCATTCATTCTATGTAAGGAAACCCCGGCGGCTTCCACTGTCGAGCATCTCTTGGTACTACCTACCCCCCTGCCCAGCCCGTCCCAACACCTATCAGGCCAAGAATCCATCGGGAAGATCCGGTCCTGCGTCGCGAAGAATTAGCACACACCACCAGTCCATCCCCCGGACCAAAGAAATATCACCCAACATGAATGAATTGGAAGAGTTCGAACCGAAGGGGCGAGAGACAGAGAGAGAGAGAGAGAGAGAGAGAAAGAAAGAAAGAAAGAAACGAAAGCTTACCCCACACATGCAACCCGTCGGGAGAGCTCTCGCTGATCTTTGTCTCGGTATCTTCATTCACCAAATCCCCATCGACGTAGTGCTCCACGATGAAGTCGGACGGGTCGTACCAATAGTCGAAGATCTGACTCCCCATGACGTGTCTCCCGACGCCCCAGCAGTTTTTGTAGCCGCGGTTGCGGAGCCAGTCGTGGCCCAGAACCTCCGTGTCGAAATCGTGCACCTCGTAGCTCGTGTGGTGGACGTGTGAGACGGGACCTTGGAAGATGAAGAAGCTGTGGTGGTCCGTGAAGTTTACGCCGAGGTCTATGTGCATGAACGAGGCCTCGTATTGGCCGGCGGGGTTGTGTAAGAGCTGGGGGGGGGGGGGGGGGGGATACGGACATGTTAGTGGCGGAGAGAGAGAGAGAGAGAGAGAGGAGGGAGAGAGAAAGCTTTGGAGGCGATGGATAGGACAGCATCACGCACATCGCTAGCAACAAAGTTGAAACGCCCAGTATAAAACTCGTACGCCTTCTTGAAATCCGTGACGCACATCCCGAAGTGTCCTAGCTTGTGGATAAGAGCCGGGCCTTTGTTTGAGAACATGGTTAGCTCGGAGGTCGCCGAGGCACCAAACTTGATATCGAGGGAGGGTTGAGAGAGCGGGAAAAAAAGGGGGAAAAAACAAAAGCAAGAAAACAAAGGTGGTGCGCACCCTTTTCAAACCTCTGGAACTTTCCCGCAGCTCTGTTTTTTTTCTCGGGCTATGGACAGAGCGAGAGAGAGAGAGAAGGAGGGAGAACGCAACCATGTCAGTAACTTAGACACCCAGTCCCCCCTTCATGCGCCAGTACTCGCTCTAGCAGCAACATGGACACGGGACGTGCAGTAGCACAAGTCAGCTACAGGGTTGGGGAGATGGGTAACTCACGAAATTAAACTCCAAATACCTGAAGGCTTGCTCCTCCTCCTCCTCCTCCTCCTTCTTCTTCTTCTTCTTCTTCTCTCCCGCCTCGTCTTCCGCCGCCTCTTCGCACCGCCTCTTCTCCTGCCCCCAGACCAGATGCATTGGCCATCCGTCAACAGGGTCGTGAAACGTAACGCCCTTCCCGGCGCCAGGTGCGCCCTTCTCCGTCCCCAGATCGTAGATGGAAGTGGCCCCCGGGATGGTCGCGGACGCAAGCTCCAGGTCCTCAAGCGTCCCGACCTCGGCCGCGACGCCGCCGAAGGAATCGGAGGATCCCGAGACGGCGCAGTATACGAAGGGGTCGGCGCCGTAGCCGCGGTAGAAGATTCTGTCTGGGCAGCGCTTGGATTCGACGAAGCCGAAGTCCTCCAGGAACTTGGAGGCAGAGGCGAGGTTCTTGTGGGCGTAGTACACGTGGGCGAGGCGGACGATCTGGATCTTCCGAGATGAGGACGTTGCTGGGGCTGTAAAGGTGGCCATGATGGCTATGGGCAAGCTCTCCCGGCGATTCTGTACTGTTGGGCTGTGAGGTATTGTGTGCGGTACTGTGCAATGTGCACCACTGCGTTTACAGTCGGAAGACTGTAGGCGGAAATGGCAATGTCGCAAGCAAGTGGAGATATCTGTCAATGCCAATGGATGTGCTGGTTCGGGGAAAGACAAATGGATAGAGATAAGAAATAAACACGAAGGGTTGAAAGTTGGAAATGGCGATACCAAACTGACAATGATTAGACTTCTGAACCCGAACTTATGGATATCTGCTAGCATGGCTATTTTTATAGCAACACCAATTCATCCACCTTGCTTCTACGGTAAAAGGGTTTTTATTTTTTATTTTTTTTCCCTTTCCACGGCACCGCTCTACCGCGCCCAGCAGCCCAACTTCGTCATTGCCAACTGCCCGGTATCGCAACCGCCCACGCATTGCCTACAAAATCTCCAACGTCTCCTCCCTCTCTCGTGCTGGCCGTGGTATTCGCACCGATGCCTAATGTGGATCCTTCGATCGGTAGATCCCCCCCCCCCCCCCCCATGTCCGACATGTTTGATGGTTCGTGGTGGCTGCTGTATAGTATGGCCCAGAAAAATTAGTCCGTCCGACATCCGACAAGCCGCACCCATCCCCGCACTCTCGTTCTTCTTTCCTCGAGTCCGGCGGCATCTGGCGCCGGCACACGCACTGATCCTTGTCTCCAGTTCCCATCGCATGCTTGGCCGCTGATGACTGGATTCTGCAAAGACCGGGGGATTAATGCAAACTGCAGCGGGGTCTCCGAGTAGGTAACTACAGTATCTCTGCGCCATGGAGAAAATGCAGCGCTGGTCACTGTCGGTTGAAGAACGTAGGAAAAGAAGGGGGAAAAAAAAGCCCTGAGGATGGCATGATGCGACAGTTAGTCCTTGAAATGTCTTTTGCACTTGTCAAAGAACATGGACACACTGGTAATATTGGTTGATTATACTATTATAACCTCCTCGTGCCAGCCGGTGGAAATCCAACGTGAAAGTCAGCATCAATCTCAAAGCAATTATTATTGTCATAGGTCTTCTTCCTGCCTCCATCACCATTACTTTCGTCTTCACCCCTTCTCTTCTTCCGTGTGTTCTCCTAACAAATCTTTCCCCTTCCCCCATTGCGCCTCCCACGCAAGTACTTTCAAAGCCAATCGCCGCCATGTCAGGCCAGCCCAACTCCCCGGTGCCCACGATCGAAACAGACGTCGTGATCGTAGGCGGCGGCCCAGCAGGCGCCTCCCTGGCCTGCTTCCTCGCCTCCCACGGCATCAAGGGGATCATAATCGAGCAGCACTCGACGAGCGCTGATACTCCGCGAGCCCACATCACCAACATGGCTGCGCAAGGTGAGCAGACGACCCGCTGCGCCCCGAGCGAAGCGAACACGCCACTTGCAGATGGCGGAACCCCCGCGCACCCAAAACTAACCCCCGACACACAACAACACAGAGTGCCTCCGGGACGTAGGCCTGGACGCAGTGCTCGAGAACCTCTCCACCAAAGGGGACTGCATGAAGCACACCCGGTGGTGCGCCTCCATGGCGGGGCGGGAGTTTGCGCGGATCTACTCGTGGGGCAACGATCCCTCCCGCGTGGGCGACTACGAGCGCGCCAGCCCCTGCCGCCCCGTGGACCTCCCGCAGACCCTGCTCGAGCCCGAGCTGGTCCGCCACGCCGCGCTCCACGGCTTCCAGATGCGGTGGGACACCGAGTACGTCTCCTTCGCCGAATCCCCGTCCGGCGTCGCCGTCGCGGTGAGGGACAAGCTCACGAAAGCCGAGTACGTCGCGAGGGGCAAGTACCTCTTCGGCGCCGACGGCGCGCGCTCCCCCCTGGCAGCCCAGCTCTCCCTCCCCTTCTCCCGCGGGCCGGGCGGCGGCCTCGCCTTCAACGTCCTCGTCAAGGCGGACCTGTCCCATCTCATCAAGACGAGGATGGGAAACCTGCATTGGATAATGCAGCCCCTGCACGACAACCCCCCGGACTTTGCTGCCATGTCCATAGTCCGCATGGTCAAGCCGTGGCACGAGTGGATGTTTATCTTCTTTCCCGCCCCGGGGTACGTCATGGAGAAGGAGAATCCCATCACCACCGAGATGTACCTGGAGAGGGTGCGCGAGATGATAGGCGACGACACCCCGGCCGAGATCTTGAAGGTTAATCCCTGGACCATCAACGAGACCGTCGCCGACGTTTACTCGAAGGGCAGGGTTTTCTGCCTGGGCGATGCCGTGCACAGACATCCGCCCTTCAACGGGCTGGGGTCCAACACGTGCATACAGGATGCCTTCAACCTGGCGTGGAAAGTCGCCTATGTGCTGAAGGGAAAGGCTGGGCCGGACCTCCTGGACACTTATTCGGTTGAGAGGGCACCGGTAGGCAAGTCTATCGTTCAGAGGTTTGTTTTTTGTTTCATTTCTCTCTCTCCATCTCCCCCTCTTACCACTCGGTGTCTGTCCCTCCCTGTCCTCCTCCCGCTGATACAATACGCACCGCAGAGCAAACGACGGATTTCGCGACCACTCCCACGTCTGGGACGCCCTGGGCATCTTCCTCCCCTCTCTTTCCGAGCGGCAATCCGTCATCGCGGAGCTCGAAGCGTCGTCCCCCGCAGGCCGCGAGCGGCGCGCGAAGCTGCAAGCTGCCGTCGAGCAAACGGCCCACGAGTTCCATGGCCTGGGCGTGGAGATGAACCAGTGCTACGTTTCCAGTGCTATTGCTTCCCAGGATAGCGATGGCATGAAAGATGGCGAGAACGTGGTCAACGGTACTGTGGCACCGAAAAGCAACGATGGGAACTCGGGAGAGGGCGATGCAGATCCCATCTTGACCCATGTCCCCTCGACAATTCCCGGCCGCCGGCTCCCTCATGTCTGGCTCAATGCCGGGCCCATCCCCTCCTCCGAGCTTGTCAGCACCATTGATCTGGCCGGCCGGGGTGCATTCTCCCTTTTCACTGGCCTGGGAGGGTCAGCTGCATGGAAGGCCGCCGCAAAGCACGTTGGAGATGCTTTGGGTCTTCCCATTCGCGCTTATAGCATCGGGTTCGGCGAGGACTTCGAAGACTGCTATTTCGACTGGTCTCGAGTTTGCGGGATAGAGGACTCGGGGTGCATTTTGGCAAGGCCGGATAGGTTTGTCGCGTGGCGTGTCAACGATATTCCGTCGACAGGTGACGCAGAGAAATGGGCCAGCGATCAACTTCAGAAGACTATGAGGGGGATTTTGTCCCGGAAGGCTTGATAGTGTGTTGCAGACAAGGAGACGTGAGAAGTGTACTTTGGAATTTGACCTGTCTGTCCGAAGGGCATGTGTCATATCTCATCACACATAAATATACATGAATACCATAAAAAACTGGCAACATTACGCTAGCGGAAGCCCCTGCTTTTAAACGTATAACACGGTACTACCTAGTGCTGCCTTCCTTGAAACGACTGGTCCGTCATGAGATTCGACAAATACCATGCAAAATCGTCACCAGCTCCCATGCTTAATTCTGGGGCATCCATGGAGAAGAATCCAGATGCGTCGAACGGCAACAGCGCAGGATTGAGAAGGTGGTCCGCGGATATGGGATTGTGTAAGTCCCCTGTCGCGGGCGGCGCTGCAACACCCTCGGAACCTATCGGGAGGTGAGATGGCCCAAACGAAGGTGCAAAGTCAGGCCTGCTTGCATGGAAGGCTGACAACCCACTCGGCTGGGTCCAGCGACGCTTTGCTTCGATGTGGGCATCACCGCTGCCACTTTGAATCTCCCCTCCGGGCGACTCTCCATCAGTTGATCCAAACACCGGTGGTAAGGGTCCTTGGAATGGTCGTGGCTCCGACAGAACAGTCCGCCCGCTTCCCCGACGCTGCCTCCTGGCTTCCGCAAACCTCCTAGCCGCAGCTTCTTTTTGCTGCCGCGTCGCTATGGCTGTCGCGTTTTTCTTCGCCGCCAAGCGCTCGTCCAGGGTCGCCAGATTATCCAGCAGTACCAGCGGAGTAGACCAAAACTCGGCATACAGCTGGCAGCTGCGTCTCAGAGCCTCGCAGCGGGATCTGCTAGCCTCGAGCTCCTTCTTATCTTCGGGGTTCACCATAACCTTGTGCAGCACCTGTAAGGAGGCCGCAAGCCACACCGTGCTTGCGAGGAACGGGTTGACGCATTTAACGTACTCGTCGGCGCAGTGACTCGTGATGGATGCAATCTTGTTGGCGGCGTCTAGGCAGTGAACCAATCCTTGGCATTTTTGGCTTGGTGATACGGCAGCAGCGGCAGAAGCTCCCGTGCCACGGTTGACATCTGGGCTGATGACTGTTCGATTGCCCGTGAAAATTGCGCCAGAGAAGATCTCGCTGAAGGAATAGTGGTGGTATATCATGAACTGTGCTAACTGTGTCATCAGATAAACACTGTACTTGGCACCGTCGCGCCGCCTGGCATCGTTATCCCCAAATGAGTGCTGTGAGTCCAGTTGCAACTGTGTGTTCGGGTCCGAAAAACTCAAGTCTTCTCCCTCTCTGTAAGCTATGGACTCTGGTAGCACCTGCTTGAGGTTGTGAAGGGCGTCGACGAGATCTGCCAGCTTCGCCGCGTCCTCTCCAGACCTCTTCTTGCGAAAGGTATTCAGGAAATAGCTGATGAGGTCCAATGCTGTGGTGGTGTCGCTAGGGCCCCGGTCGAGCATGATCCCCTGCATGTTTCCACGGCAGAGAATCTGAGCGTCTCGCAGTATAGATATGATGACTATCAGCCAAGCGGACGGGTTCTCATTCCCGCACTTCTCGAGCTCCTTCAGTCGATCACTCGGCTTCTTTTCCAAGAAACAGCTCTCGTAGCCGAACGACCTGCCGCTGCCGGCCCAATCCGTATCGCTAACTGGCAGTAGCACATCCATCGTGCCCCAGTCAATTCCAGTCGGGCATCTTCTGATTACGCTGGCAAAGACATCCATCTCCCAAATGGCCCACCAGCAGCGTCGACGTTCCTCCTTGACCGGCCATCGGTTCATGTCCGTGCACCCGCCG
Source organism: Zalerion maritima (assembly GCA_022664585.2). NCBI lineage: Eukaryota > Fungi > Ascomycota > Sordariomycetes > Lulworthiales > Lulworthiaceae > Zalerion > Zalerion maritima. Next base: position 1,575 of record JAKWBI020000244.1, on the reverse strand, counting down.
CGCCCCTCAAAGTCTGTCAGGTGGAGTCGAAGCTCGTATGCCATGCCCACGCATAGACGTATCAGCCGCCAGGCCTTCCCCCGAGCTCCGTTGGTGAGAAGGTAAAAAACGTTGAGGGTCATGGCCTGGAGGAGGTGAAGTGGCGGTGTCTCGTCCCCACACTCGTCTGTGGCTTGATCGACGAGCTTTAAGGCCAGGTTGTGGAAGCGAAGATGTGAAAGACGGTCTTCGGTGCCCTTTGAGTTGCTGCTTGGAACAAATCGCGCCGAGAATGAAAACATGGCGGAAAAGAGAGCTTCTAGATGCAACCGGCTCTTGATTTCTTGTATCTTGGCAGAAAATAATGTGGGATGGAACAACGGAAAGGTGGTCATGTTTTCGAAGAATAAGTCAATTCTTACAGGGCGAGGTTAGAAGTGATAAGAGTCATAGATAGTGGGAAATATGGGTGATATATACTCACAGCGTTTGTAGATGTTGGATAGATAGACTAAGATTATCACAGGCTTGCGATATAAGATCCTGGACACCAGCAAGCTCTATGAAGAAGCCGGCGGTGCCACTGTTGGACTCCTTTCCCGACGGACTGTCCAGCCGGTACTTTTCATGGGACGGATGGATGAGGGAAGAAAGACTGATGGCGCGGACAAAGTTTGTTGCTGCCGTGTCGGAGACGTCGCTCCCATCTAGGAGAGCGTCATCCTCATCAGTGGGCTGGGGAGATGGGAGAGCCGGGCTGCCATGATTGCTAGACATGGATCGCCGACAAGAGGTAGCCAACCCGGGTTCCGGTCGGCTTGGAGCGGTCGGATCGGATGCTTGGACCGAAGCCGTCCCCGTCCTAGTGCCTGTCGTCCCAGCGTCTTGCCGTCGGTCACTGCTTGACCCGGCTTGTTCGGACCGTGGCACGGAGCGCGATCTCTTGCGACAGCTGTTGGTGGAACCTGGAAGTTTGGGTGTGTAAGTGATGTATATTAGTCAGTATAGTGTTAGGGTGATGGTATTTATGATGAAGCAGGGGTGGATGACTGTGGATGCATCGTACATACCAAGTTTAGGACCCGGCTTGAGCCTCTTGGCCGGATAAACACATTCTTGCATGATCTTCGCGCAAAAAAGACAGGCCGGAAGAGTCCGATCGCTATGAGCCCAGACAGAAAGGCAGACGCGGTGTCAGCAGCTAACATCTCTCGATAGGTACTAACAAGCCGGAACAATGAGTGACTTGAGGAGTGGAGGCACTAGTATTCCTGGCCAAGCAGGAAGAGGCGTGTCGGGATCTCCACTTTACTAGACGGACCATTTGGCTTTTCTCCTATTTGCAGTGGTTTCCATTGTTAGCGTCCAGCTATTATTTCCACGGTTCCAATTAAGGCAGGGGATCCAATAGTAGCGTTGCTTCGTTTTCAGACCCAGTGCTCTGAGATGTGCCGTTCATTGCGTCCATTCGAAACTCCCACGAACGCTCAACCGAGGGAAGAGGGGGGGGGGGGGGGGGGGGGGGGTTTGGGGGAATGCCGGGATAAAAAAAAACACACAAACAATAAATAGGGAAGGAACACACAAGGAAAAAAA